>JABFQI010000091.1:0-15693 GCA_022816925.1 Trichacis sp. ZL-2020 | reverse complement strand
TAGGGAAGTGGGTAAGCGATTTCCCGCGCAGTAGGGAATCTTCTCGACCGCGTTGAATGACTTCGGGAAAAGACCCACGTTAAAGATCCTTCGCTTTGATACTTAGATGAATGTTCATTCATCTGATTTAAAAGAATATGAATTCCGAAATAATAAGATATGTTTTTACTTCAATCAGTATTTATGAAAATTATAATTACAATTTTTCCATATTTTACATATTCTTATATTTAAACATTCTAATTAACATATATTTATAAAAAATGATTAGTGAATTATTATTACTCTTCTATTCTACCATAACAATCCTTTATTTCAACAAAACATTTTCCATATTCTATGGTACTAAAATAAGTTTATATATATATGTTGCTACATACCCTTGAATACAACAACACTAGCTTGAATCTTTTTTTTTTAGTATAGGATTAATTATCTCAGCTGTTTTAAGGATTCTCTGTCGGAAGCGTTCTCTATCTCTAGCTACCTGCTCCCAAGGAGAAAAGCGTGCGTTTCTGTATGCATAATTCCACACATGTAAAATATACACTTTCGGGGGATTAGCGTCAAATGTTACATGCTTCATGATGCTGTTAATGCTCAAATAAGTTTCCTAACTATTCCGCTTATGGGTTGATATTCTACAATACGATCATGTAAAATAAGGCAATAAGCTGCTGTTAAAGCAGGAAATATAGCACTCGATTCAAACTCAAGACGTATATCAACAGCCCCTGTCAACAAAGATTCATTCTGCTTGGAACTATCGATGACAATTAATGGAGCCAATGATGAAAATTGTTCTTTGCTCAACAGTGGTTCGTTTTCTTTACCAAAATATGATGATTGAAAATGTGAATACATATCATATAACAATGCAAATTGATTACGTTCAAAATCGAGATTCAAAGAAGCATAAGGGTAACATTGTGAATTAAGATAAAGTTTAACATCACGCAAATGACAATTATCGAATTCACTCATATTCTCTATCACGCTATTTTTTCGTCCAATTTGAAATCCCACGATGATGTATCGAGGTTTCTCCAGCTGTGTTGATGTCTTAATACTCCAAACATGTTTCGTTGTCTGCGGTAGTAGAGGATATTCGTATAAGTCCCAACCTCGAAAACTCATAGCTATTGTTGGATCCTTAGCAATGTAATTCAACATACGAATTTTTTCTTGATCAGATACTCTAATGTATGGCATCATCCACTCAATTTTATTAATGATGATTTTATACTCTTCCGCTGCTCCATTTTCAATAGCTGTTTGTAAAATAGCATTTATGTCATTGTTAGTTCTTGTGAGAATCAATTCATGCTTTGCATTTACCACAATTCGCTGATAATCCTCACAAAATCCTAGAATGAAACTCAGTGGGATTGAAATATCAAAATAACCATGTTGATTAGTCAAGGATTTTTCCTCATCCAGAAACCATCCAGCATTTTCCATTATAGAACTTTGACTTGATGTTTGAGATACAAAGGCTTTCATTGTAGTCGTGAGTCCAACATTTTTAATTCTCTCAATTTCGACGGCATTGAGCTCATAACGTATTTCTTCGAATAAATAACAAATAGCATTATTTATCATTTTCGTTCTAACAACTGCATTACCATCAGTCTTCTGTAATTTCCCACAAATATGTAATGAACTTTTACTTGGTAGGAGATATGAATCCTGATTTTGTACACTTATTCGTATCTCATCATTATTATTGTACGTTGATTGAGCATAAGGTTGATGCGCATGAAGTTCATAATGAGCTATGGACTCATCGAAAATGACTTTTTTCTCAATGGATAACATTTTATCCAAAATAAAAATAAACAACAAAAATTTATTTTTTGTTCCGTACCTTCAAACCTAGACTTCGTAGAAACTGAACGTTTTGATGTGCTAGCTTCTTGAAGGTTTTTCTGTGACTGACGCTTTTCCACCATGACAGCTGTGTTTTGTTATGCTTCTGTGAATCATGTATGATACCCATTATGAGGATTTTACATGTAATCGTATAGTTATCTCTTCACCACGAAAGTTCACTAAGTCACCGTCTTGATCAACAATACGTAACTGTAAATGATGTATTGCGCGTACAGTGATTGGAAGATAAATGACATGTGATGGTACTTGCATAATCTTAAATCCTGGTGGTACAGCAGGAAAGAATTCATAGATCGTATGAACCTGTTGTCTGTTAATATAAGCTCCGGATGTTATATTACACTCCACACGTACAGCGTTAACTTTGAGAATTTTCACAGGTAAATCAGATACATGTTTTATATGCGGTCGCAGTATACGTTGTGTGAATCCAAGAATTTTCCCAATAGATTTGGGAGAACGAAAATCAATTTCATGACTACATTTAATTTCACAGCATAATGTATTATTATTTGCTTGAATCTCAAGATTAATATCAGGAGGAAGACTTTTTTTTAAATACGCTCTGATATTTTCAATTTCATAACTCCCTGTTGGAATAGTAATTTTATGATTATGTACATAAAATTCATTCATTCCAACATCTATATTCGGTATGGAATGAAAAGTGAGCAATTCAACTAGACCTAGAGTATAATTCTTATCTGCAGATAATTCGATTGGTGGAAAATATTCTGCTTCTAAGATGGACGATGTACTCGAGAGCGTTAACGTAAATGATTCCCTACTCATGATGAATGTTGAAGAGAAACTAAATACAATTCATGTGATCTTCATCTTTTTATTCGAAAGAAATTTCAGACAGAGATGTCCACATATAACTGTATCAAAATTTTGATAACACTCACGATTGTATATCACATTGCTACCTACACCGAAATATATCATAAGTTCCCGAGGTGGTTGCAAATTACCAAAACTATCATAATACTCAATATTGTTTTTAATTTTTTTGTATGCAACCCAATGCGTCCCGTATCCATCTTTATTATCAAGGTTTATGATAGCAGTTTCATATGTCCTGGGTCCGCTTTTTGGTAAATCATTCTTCATGAAAACACCTCGAAAATAATGGATCTCCAATTCTTTAGCATACTTGAGTAAATCAATGTTGGTAAGTGCTCGATGTGGTAGCTTTATATGTTTTTTTGAAGATGAAGCCCCATACCTGATCTATATGGTGACAAATAGAGACCTTTTCCTAATGCAATAGATTCCATTGTATGATTGTGACGTTTTGTTTCATTCAATTGACTGTTGGCAGCTTTAGCTTCATTGATTGTTTTTACAACTGAACTAACACCTCCTGCTAATGCTCCAGATGCACTTAATCCAGCAAGAACAGGAAGGAGGAAAGCTGGAAGGACTCCACCAAACTTACTTGGAACAGGTATAATACGCGGTACGGTAATATTTCTCTTTCCACCAGCTTTTTTCACAGCAAAACGTGCACCTTTTAATGCTGACGTCACTGTACCAGAATTTTTCAGCGCTGATTTAGCAGCATTAATAATTTTTGTAAATGCTACTTTTTTGGATCGCTTTTTCCTCATTCTTTCTTTCCTTTTTTTCAAACTCATACCAAGTTTCCTCTTAATTTTCATAGCACCAACAACTCCTAAAGCAGATGCTTTTTCACTAATACTTGAGTTTTTAGCAAAAACACGTTTCAAAGCACGTTGTTGCAATAACTTGTCAGCTTCGTGTCTCGCAGTGAGTTCCTGACTTTTTGAATATGATAAATCATGCTCCTTACATGCTGCATCAAGAAGATTGATACCCGGATCACCACGTGCTAACCTAACCTTTAAATTAGTGCCTGGACCACAATATTGATATCCTGGAATGTGTAATTCAACAGGGAGTTTGTTGATGATACTATTTAACAATCCTCGACCACGTTTGTACTTTATCATGATCTGAACCAGACTGATTTGAAAACATATAAGTAGCTTGTATTTATAGATCAATGTATCAGTCGTTATTTGAACAACAATGAAGAAAAAGCTCCAATTACCAGTCAATAATTTTGACAGTTGTATGAGCAATAGAGAAGAAACGAGACGACACAGTTTCCTTTTACCTCAGAGTATTCGTGCAATTTTCTGTGGCCCTTCAAATTGTGGTAAAACTAACGCATTATTATCACTAATCACGCATCCGAATGGATTGAAATTTGAAAATATATACATTTATTCAAAATCTTTGAATCAACCCAAATATATATTTCTAGAAAAAATAATCAAGCGCGTAAAAGGAATGCATTATTTTGCATTTAATGATAATACTGAAGTTATTAAGCCTGAGCAAGCGAAACCGCATTCTGTTATGATTTTCGATGATGTAGCGTGTGAAAAACAAAGCAGCATTCGAGAATATTTTTGTATGGGTCGTCATCATGATGTTGATAGCATTTATCTCTGTCAGACATATACTCGTATCCCAAAACATTTAGTGCGTGATAATACTAACTTTTTGGTACTTTTTCATCAAGATGATATGAATTTGAAACATATTTATAATGATCATGTAAACATGGATATGACTTTCTTGAAATTCCGAGATTTGTGTTCATCATGTTGGCTAGACAAGTA
Source organism: Trichacis sp. ZL-2020 (assembly GCA_022816925.1). Taxonomy (NCBI): domain Eukaryota; kingdom Metazoa; phylum Arthropoda; class Insecta; order Hymenoptera; family Platygastridae; genus Trichacis; species Trichacis sp. ZL-2020. The sequence continues at coordinate 11,146 of JABFQI010000091.1, read as the reverse complement.
TGGATTTTTAGTGATCGATAAGGATAGTGATATAAATAGCGGGCGATATCGAAAGAAGTTTGATACTTTTCTACATATAAATTGAACATCTAAATGAATTTATAGCAGTCCTAGAGTGATTCTAAGTGTGTTGACATGGTCTCTCAAGAGAAAAATGTTTTACAACAAATTGTTGAAGCAAGTGAAGCTATTCGACGAAAGCATCGAATTTTGAAAAAAGGAAAAGAAGCAGTATCAGTTTCAGTTAATGAAGTATTTGATCCTATTATAGCACCATTACGGAAATTAGCTAACAACCCAATCGAACCTCAAATAAAAAAAGAAAAGATAATAGGCGTGAAAGAAGAGATACCTCAAATTAGTGATGAAGTCGAAAGGGATAAAAACGAGGATAAGTCTTCGGCTTTTTTAAATGTAAAAACGATTATGTCTGATGTAGATAATGAAGATGATTCTCTAAGTTTCAATACTCCACTAAAAAACTTTCCATCAACATTGAAAACGAGTTCTCCAATCACGCCAAAACAATCGGACTCGTTATTGGAATATCTTAAGTTACTAAAATCTGGAAAACCAACAAAAAATCTCGATACTCGTTATGGTGTACGTTTATTATCACATGGATTACAAATGGGTAACAAAACAATCAGTTTTGCTAATAATATAATTCATGTTGGAAAAAAAGAATACAAAAAGACCCCTGGGTTAATAGAACTTTTGTTCACAAAGAAACCTAATAAGAACGTTATAACAGAAAATGATATTAGCAAATACCTAGAGATTGTTGAAGATACGAGTGCTCACAAAAAATATTACTTGCCTGAGAGAAGTATTCGTAAAAGTAATGATTCAAAATTCATGGATTATTTAAGTTCATTAGTAAATGAAAAAGTCGGACAAGGGATGCATAATGAGGCTAAATTATTACAATCAAATATAGACTATATTTATTGGGATGATCCAAACGAACTTATTCAACGCTTACGTTTACTGTACGCATCACAAGCCGCTGGTAATAACAGTCATACTAATGAAATAAATTCTATAATTGAAGAATTGCGCGAAGCGAAAATTATTTATTAATGTGTCAGCACCAGCAGATGTCATTCGGTTATGAACTTTCGTTGTACAATGAGTATTGATATTTTCGGTCGACAACTTTCAACATCACGATCAGGTAATCGCGGACCTCCAGGAAGCCGCGGTCCACCTGGTTCTGGATTCAAATTGACTAATGATAAACAATATGATATGGAGAACAAAAGATTGTGTAACGTTGGACCACCTCTGCAATTGACAGATGTTGTAACTCTACAAAGTGTTGATGGTGTTGTAAATCATGCAAAATCTTCTATCAAAGATAAAGTGCGAAATAACCGAATTGGAATTCAGAATTTGGAATCTAAATTGAAACAACAAAATCTTGATTATGATTCATTACAAGGACTTGTGATGAAAAATACATCAAGTATAGTTAATATGGAGACTCAATTAATACGTATTGATAGGAATGATAATAATAATGCGATTCAAGCTTTGGAAATCGATTTTAGACAAAATATAAAAAAGCTACATCTCGAATGTGAAGCTCTACAAAATAAAATGGAAAAGGATTCATTATTCATTTCTAATTTGGATGCTCGACTAGTAGCATTAGAAAAAAAATAATGGATTCAAAAGCTGCAGTTGTGGATGAATTGCATAAGCCCGCAAGAAAAAATTATCAACGACGTCATGTTGACATACGTGGTTTAGATGAGGAGTGGCAGGCGGACTTGGTTGATCTTTCAGCTCACACATCAAGCAACAGAGGCTACAAATTTATTCTCACAGTCATTGATATTTTTTCAAAATTTGCTTGGGCAATTCCAACGAAATCGAAAAGTGCTCATGATATCACAGAAGCTATGAAAACAGTGTTAAACAGTCAGAATCGTGTACCTAAGCATTTGCATGTAGATGAGGGTAAGGAATTTTACAACAATGAATTTAAATTTCTTATGAAGCAACATCAAATCAACATGTTTTCTACATTTTCTGGTATGAAAGCATCGATTTGCGAGCGCTTCAATCGTACTTTGAAGAACAAAATGTGGAAGCAATTTTCTGCACAAGGAAACTATAAATGGATTGATATTTTACCAGAATTATTATATTCTTATAACAACACAAAGCATCAAAAAATACGAATGAAACCTAAAGATGTTTCATTATTGCATGAAAAACATCTTTTGAAAACTGTTTTCCATAATATTCATCAAAAAGGGAAAAAGAAGTTCAAAATCGGTGATAAAGTTCGTATTAGCAAGTACAAGCATATTTTTGAAAAAGGATATACACCTAATTGGTCTACCGAGATATTTACAATCAACAAAGTTCGAAACACTTATCCAGTTACGTATAATATCATTGATTACTTGAATCAACCAATTAAAGGAAGTTTCTACAGCGAAGAGCTCCTGAAAGTGAAACATCCTGATGTATACTTAATAGAAAAAGTATTGAAAAAACAGGGTGATCGAGTGTATGTCAAATGGTTAGGATTTGACAACACTCATAATAGTTGGATTAAAAAATCAGAAATGTAACCTCAACGACTTTGTAACACACATATGCTTGATGAAAGCATGATTTCGAAAGCTGTTTGTAACCCGATCTGATAACATCAAACTTTCTTATAAGAGGTGAATAGAATACATTCTCCAACAAACGATTTCATAATTCAAGACAACTTGCTGCTCACCTAAATAAATTTTGATTTTATACCACTTTCCCAAATTCTGAAACTTTAAATAGAAGCCATTTATCAACCCATCTATTTCACAAAATTCATAATGGAACCATGAATATAAATCACTTCACATTCCAATCGGATGATACTGCAATCTATGAAGTGTTTAGAACGCATCATTCAACATGATCTAAACCTTCACGCTGCTCTCTGAATAAGTATTATAAATCTTATAAAATCAAAAACATGCTGCTTTCTAAAACCTGAATACATTAAGTAGAACACACTTATCAATCCACTGTTTTCGAAACTCAAGAAGTCATGTTGCTTTTCCAAATAGCACTATAAATCTTAACTTACCCACTTTCTAAACAGTTTGTGCAATCGATGACGTTATGCGGCTTTCTAAAACTTTCATACTATGAATAGAAGTGACTCATCAATTTATTGACTATTAACCCCAATACTTCATATTGCTATTCAAAATAGCACCATTAATCTAAACCTGTCTATATGCTAAACAGCTAACACAACCAATGATGTCATGCTGCTTTCTAAAAATGAAAACTATGAAAGGAACATATATATCAATCTATTCATTCAAAAACCTGAGACATTGTGCTACTTTTCGAAAAGTGTCATTGATCTTAACCCACAAGCATTCCAAACGACTTATGCAAGAAATTACATCATACTTTTTTCTAATAAAATACTTTAAATGAAAACATCTATGATAAAATTATAACAGATAAAAGTGGTGGGGGGTGAGAGGATGGAACATTTAAGCTGAAGAATCAGCGATCCACAGACAGTTGTATAGCGACTATCGTAAACATCATGGATTTAACTAAGCTGAATAAAATCGCTCGTTTGGAAAATAGCATTGAATTCAAAAAACTCTCTGATCTAGATGTTAATATTAGATATCCAATCAGTTACCTAAAAAAAGTGAAAACTAGATTTGGTGAACGAGTGATTCTGTGCATCGATAATTCATACACGATATTTCCTCCAGCGAGACTCTTAGACGTACTCCTGCAGCAAATTGAGCAACTTAACGAGATTGCAGAAAAAGAACTTTTGTATTTCGTCTACCTTGGTGGTGACGCTTGTGAATTTCAGAGTATCTGATCTACTTTGAGGAATATGGAAGCGATTGTTGATGTACAAGGTTTTATAATTCCATCAACATACGGAAAAAAGTTTTGTGTCAAAGAATTGGCAATGGTATACATTCAATCTCCTGAAAAAGATGTGGAAACAGTGCTTTTCAAACCCCCATATCCTTGGAGTGAGTTACCAGATACATGTCAACGTAGTAATTCTTGGCTCACACAATATCATCATGGTATTCCATGGAGCGTTGGTGACGTCAACTACATAGAGCACAAAGAATTTATTTGTAAAATGTTACAGAAAATAAGCACCGTGTACATCAAGGGTTTGGAAAAAAAACGTTGGTTGGAAAAAATTTTAGATGATAAGTCGATTTGTATTTTAGACTTAAGTGACTTTCACTGCCCATCTTTACACAGTCTACGTGTATCAGCTTGTATATACAACAATTATCACAGAGCTGTAAATCATCATTACTGCGCAACTGAAAATGCACGACGTCTCAGAATATGGATTCTTGAGAATTGGGGGGTACTTTTTACATAAAACTTTATGTGAACTTGTTTTGAATTCTATACCAATGTTATTTTATTAATAAGTTACAATATATATAAGACTGTAAGTTACGAATTTGAATAAATAGTAATACAACTGAAACCAGTTTTATACAAATATGTATCCATTCTATCTCATCCTCCTCCTCCTCAATAAATTAACTAAATATAATTGTTTTAAATCTTTTTTTACATTCAAAAGTTTCATTTTAAAAAGATACTTTTCATCAGCTAACATCCTGAAAAGAAGTCAGATGCTTTTTTTCTAAACGGAGTTGCATTCTATAAATAGATAGAAACCTTTCTCTTTGATGACGTAGTTGCATTTTAGAGGTATGTCACACGCACTCTGCGATGCGAGAGCATTGTATTCAGTTACGGGGAACTTTACCCATATGAATATCCCTACCTATTTTAATACTGTAAAACAGGTTTCTTACCCCAATCTATATATATACTCATGGTACATCGTCTTTTTTTCATCATTTCTATTTGAGACTTGTAATCGAGTTGCATCCAAAACTATCTATCATGTATTATCGTTTTGAAAAAAATCGTTTGGAGTCATTCGTGAATTGGCCACTTTCATTCATAAAACCTGCGAGTCTGGCCGCTTCGGGATTTTATTATACTGGTGAAGGGGATAAAGTGACGTGCTTCGAATGCAAGGTATCAATTTTACGATGGGTTCCTGGAGACATCCCTGCTCATGACCATCAACGATGGAGTGGAAGATGTCGTTTCCTTCGAGGCATCATGTGCGGAAATGTGCCAATCGGTGCTGATTCCGCGATGATTCCACCATGGGCACCGTCACAAGACGTTTGTGGTAATCATTCATCAGACCAGCAATCGTCATCGTCATCATCGTCGTCAGAAGTAGCTGCGAGGGGTGAGGATGTTTTCAACATTCCACTTCCAACAACATCAACAGCAGCAACAGCATCAACATCGGCGACGAGAGCTACAAACGTCACGACCAAATGTATGTGCAAAGTGAAACGGGGTAGCATTGATGATGCTTTGCTATGCAAAGTTTGTTTATCTCAGATAGTCAATGTAATTTTTCTACCATGTTGTCATGTGGTTTGTTGTAAACCTTGTGCGAAACGTCTAGATAGATGCCCCATATGTCGTAGACTCATTGCCTTACGTTCTGTTGTGTTTTTTGCTTAGATAAAGTGTTTCTCTGATAAATATGAAAAATCATAATCTTTTTTTAATTATTTGAACATTACGGGTTTTTATTGAAATAATTTAAAATCACTTAAAATAATATGATGAAAAAACTGTAGAAGAATAATGAAGTGAAAATGGTTATACTTATAGTTGTATAATTATACTAGTATTCGAAATGATTCATTTGTTCTCGCGTGTGTATACATGTGGTTTGTTGTAAACCTTGTGTGAAACGTTTAGATAGATGATATAGACTCATCCTCTTACATTCTGTTATTTTTTTATACATAAATTAAATTTTTCTGATAAATATGAAAAATCATGATTTTTATCTTTATGAAATATATGAAGATTACATTTTTTTAAAATTTTTTTATTAGACTAATCTCCAGTCACTTAGAAGAATTAGATGGAAAAGATTCATTTTTTCTCATGTGTGTACGTATGTATATGTATGTATTTATGTATTTTTCACATATATAAAAAAAACGAAATCAGGAGAAATAAAATATTGATTTCAATGAATAGTCTTTTTTTATTCATTACATGAAGATTCCTATTATAATAATAATTTTTATAACATCAAAAATGATAAAAAAGGTTTTATAGAAAAGTTCGAAAGCAGTGAATTATGTTTGAGAAGCTTGTATTCTGAAAATGCTTATCACACACTTGCTATGATGGTGACAGCACAGGTCTTCAATTGAGTACGTATGTATTATGTAATAACATGTTCCTAACGCTAGCATATACTGGTACATTTCCCCACTCGCTCTCTCTTCCACTCTTACTACTATCATCCTTTCTACTCCCATGCGCGCGCATTCAGTTCAATAATATAGCATTTTGTGACTTCTCGTATCGGCTCTACAGTACTAACGTTTGCAAGCAGTAGAAATTAGAGGAGTGACGTGCATACACATTATATTGATAAGATTCGAAAAATTACTGAGCAATTCACTAAAATTATTATGATTTGGTTACAAGATAAACATTTAGATGTGTGGTATCCGGCAATACGGAACAACATTGGAATTCTTAAAAACAAAGAAACATATGCAGTGAATCATGTTAAATATATGAAATATTCACGTAATTCATTTAGAGTTATATTCGAATTGAGTGGGAATATTTGTGTGATTGCTCCAAGAGATGTGACAGTTAAATTGAAGGAAAATTATAAACTCATAGATCAACTTCCAAATGAAGCAGCAATGGGTCGACTATTCGTTCGTTATTTTGGTGAAAATAGATTACATCTTTATTTAACAAGATTCGAGAATGCTGTTGAAAATTCATCACCATTGAAAGTCATTCGTGTAATGACAACTGCTGATGATTAAAAAAAGAAAACTGTTCAGGATTATTATTATTATAATGATTTTATATTCATTGATTATTTGAGTTCGTTAATTTAAATGCTATATGTGACATATTTTTCGAATATTTTTATCACAATCTAGCAATATCGCTTTTTAGAGATAGTGCACACAGTGGTACACATCATGATCTAGCAACGTTGTCAACATTCTCCCGAATCCACCGAGGTTGCTTTCTAAAAATAGCATCTACACTTAGATCAAGTAGCGTCGTTAACTTTCTCCTCTCTTATAACACTGACCCCTCCGCATGATGCTGCTAGTATTCAGAGCAGCGCTCAGTGAAAATGGTTCTTTCCCAGAGTAGGAAAGTTGTACAACGTCAAAGACGACTATTAAGTGACATCGATATTAATCCTCTTGCTATTGAAAGCCTCATTCGGGATGCTGATTCTCAAATAGTTCATTTACTACAGCAAGCTCCACGAAGCCGACATGCTATCAAACTACAATGTCAAACAATCATCCGTCAACTTTATTATTATAATCATCACTTGAGGGACCGGTTAGTGTGTGGTGGTAGTATTGGTGAAGTGCAGCGAAATGAGTTAGTAAAGTGGGAGGAAATAGACTCGGCATTTCAAGGACGATTAAAGACTGGAATAGTAGTGAATAAAGTGCATCTGGATATCAATGAATTTTTGAATGAAGTTAAAGTTTTATTTATTAACAAAATCAGAGGTGAACTTCAACAACATAATGCCGTTAAAGTTAACACTACTTTAGAAAATGAATACAGCATTATACGAAACGATGAAGAAATAGTTGAGGTAAAGAGTTTTCATACTAAAAATTCTCCAATCCACATCAACACGGACATTGATGTATGGTACGATGAAAAAGTTCAAGCGATAATTTTGAAGAAAGTTGAAGAATTCCAAGAAGAAGGTTCAGGATGGTCATTAAGTAAAATTTTAAGCTTAACAATTAACATTAACAAATATAATGCGTTACGTGGTAGTTTTTATATAGAAATACCAAAACAGATTAAAGCTAAAAAAGCGTGTATCAACGTGTATCATGAGGATAATCAATGCTTCAAGTGGGCAATTTTATCCGCACTGAATGAAATTGAACATCATGAACTTAGACGTACACTTAATTTTGATGGAATTGAGTTCCCTGTAACCTTGAAATCTGTACCTAAATTTGAAAACCAGAATATCATCTCTATAAATGTCTATATACTACAAAAAAAGAAAACAAAATTATATGTCGTTCCGGCGCATGTGACCTCATTGAAGAAAAAAAATCATGTTAATCTTCTACTAATTCAAAATTTCTATATTGATGAGGACAATGAGAGCGAAGAGGAGGAACAAGAGGGAGATAACATCGAGCCTTTACGTTTTCACTACGTTTGGATCAAGAATTTATCACGTCTTGTTGGTTCACAACTATCTAAACATAATGGTAAACGTTATATTTGTGATAGATGTTTACATTATTTTTCAACTTTCGAAAAGCTGTCACTTCATGAAAAAGATTGTAGTTTAATAAATAAGTGTAGCATTGTGCTACCAACTGAGAAGAATAATATTTTAGAATTTAAAAATTTTTCATATAAAGAGAAAGTCCCGTTCGTTGTGTATGCAGATTTTGAATGCATTTTGAAAGATGTTCAACAACAGCAAGAGCAAGTTAATACTAAAGTCATTCAAATTCATGAGCCATGCAGTGTTGGTTTTTATGTTAAATGCAGTTATGATAATTCCCTTTCCTATTTTGATAGTTATCGTGGTGAAAATCCTGCTAAATGGTTTTGTGACGAGCTTGTGAAACTTGCAGATAATGTACAAAGTCTTTATAAAAATCCGAAGCCCATGCTACCTCTAACAAAAGAAGAAATTAAAATTTTTTCTGATTCAAAAATATGTCATGTTTGTAGAAAGCCTCTTTCAGGTATTAAAGTACGTGATCATTGTCATCTCACAGGTAAATTTCGTGGAGCTGCTCATAATAATTGTAACATAAATTACCGAGATTCCAAAAATATAATTGTTTTTTTCCACAATCTCAGTGGTTATGATAGTCATTTAATTATTAAAGAGGTATCAACACATATCAAAGGTAGAATTTCAATTTTACCACTGAATACGGAACGATACATTTCATTTACGAAGCGCATAAAAGGATGTTTTATATCACTCCGTTTTCTTGACTCTTTCCGATTTTTACCATCTTCTCTCAATGAGTTAGCTACGTATTTGACACATTTGCCTATCATGAAAAATCAATTCCCACATGTGACAAGCAATCAATTTCATCTATTAAAAAAAAAAGGTATTTTTCCATATGAATTTTTAGACTCTTGGGAGAAAATGAATATTGATGAATTACCAACAAAAGAAAAATTCCACAGTCGACTAACTGATAGCACAATTTCTGATCAGGAATATTTACATGCACAAGAAGTTTGGCGTGAATTTCAAATTAAAACGTTAGGAGAATATTCTGATTTATATCTCAAGACAGATGTCCTATTACTTGCAGATATTTTTGAAAATTTTCGAGATAAATGTATTGAAGTTTATAGTCTTGATCCTGCTCACTACTTTACAACTCCAGGTCTCACATGGGATGCAATGTTATTACATACAAAAATAAAACTTGAACTTTTGACAGATGTTGACATGCTTTTGTTTATTGAAAAAGGGGTACGTGGTGGTATTAGTCAATGTTCCAATAGGTACTCTCGAGCCAATAATGAATACACAGCTGATTATGATTCAAATGAAGAAAAAAAGTATTTAATGTATTATGATGTTAATAATTTATATGGTTGGGCAATGACACAAAGTCTCCCATACGGTGATTTCAAATGGGTTGAAAACCTAAATGTTGATTGGGCTGTTGATGATGATGCTGAAATCGGCTATATTTTAGAAGTCGATTTAGAATACCCCGATTCAATTCATGATATGCATAAAGACTTACCATTTTGTCCAGAACAATTACCACCTCCCGGCTCGAAACAAAGAAAATTATTGACGACACTTTTAACAAAAAAACGATATGTTATACATTATCGCAGTTTAAAACAAGCACTGGATAATAATCTTAAACTTATCAAAATTCATCGTATTCTTCAATTTAAGCAGTCAAGATGGCTTAAATCATATATAGACCTCAATAGTGATATGCGAAAAAACGCAAAGAATGAATTTGAAAAAAATCTTTTCAAACTAATGAATAATGCTGCATTTGGAAAAACAATGGAAAATATGAGGAAACGAGCTTTAATAAAATTAATTACAGAGTGGTTTGGACGATACGGTGCTGAAGCACTAATTTCAAAACCGAATTTCAAATCACGAGTCATATTTGATGAAAACCTTGTTGCTGTACAGCTTGCGCATGTGCAGGTACTGATTAATAAACCGATTTATGTAGGATTTAGTGTACTCGATATATCAAAAACATGTGTATACGATTTTCACTATAATTTCATGTTGAAAAAAATACCAAACCATTGTAAAATATTGTATACCGACACTGATAGTTTGATATATGAAATAAAAGATGTTGATATATATAGCATCATGAAAGATAATATTGATCATTTTGATACTTCAGATTACCATGTAAATAATCCATTTGGTATACCATTAGCTAATAAAAAAATCGTTGGCCTCATGAAAGATGAATGTAAAGGATTTATTATGACAGAGTTTGTAGGCTTAAGAAGTAAAATGTATAGTGTGAGAGTTAATAATGAGGATCGGATGAAGAAAGCGAAAGGTGTTAAAGCATCTGTTGTGAAAAAAACAATAGACTTCGATGATTATATTTACTGTCTCCAAGAAAACTGTGATATATTAAGGACTCAATGTTTGATAAGGTCTAAGTTACATGTATTACAAACTATTCAGCAATGTAAATTAGCATTAAGCGCGCATGATGATAAAAGATTTTTAATACCCAACAGTACCGACACTCTTCCATGGGGTCATTATAAAATTCCTCAATATGTTGATGAATAAAAAAAAGTTCAATAAATAACGATGATATTAGTAATCAAAAACAATGCGTAATCATTTTTGAATCAGTGTTCCTTAAGATCAGATGAATGAACATTCATCTAAGTATCAAAGCGAAGGATCTTTAACGTGGGTCTTTTCCCGAAGTCATTCAACGCGGTCGAGAAGATTCCCTACTGCGCGGGAAATCGCTTACCCACTTCCCTA
>JABFQI010000090.1:0-15826 GCA_022816925.1 Trichacis sp. ZL-2020 | reverse complement strand
GCACCGCTCAATCGTTCCCCTTACCCCCACCATTGTCAGCCACGGAACGCGTCAATCAAGACCGGGACGGTTTCGATTTCAAATTGTACGCGTACGAAAATTAGTGGGAGAATGTTCGAGAAATAAAAAGATAAGGAATATTGATTTAAAATTATACAATGTATAAATAAAAATGTAAATGAAACTTTTTATAGATAATTTTAGGGTTTACTTGGAATTTGTTGTCCAACTTTGAGCGTGCACATAAACAACACTAGTTTTAAGGTTATGGTTGCTGAAGTCATGTGGAACTGTCAACATATGTATATATGTATATTGCTACCGACCATGCGCGACAACGATCAAGCCACAGAACCAATCAAAAGCTTCCTATTTTAAACGAGCGCTTGTAGGTGGGAGCCCCTACCGTGTTGCAATAAACAAAGATCATTCAATTTCAGGTTGTTGAAATAAACAAGTTTTGACTGTACTGAGAAAATTTGATTTAACTTCACAATTTATTCTACAAAAAAATTGTATGGAATGTTTAAATTCATGATACTTTAAGTTCTACAAGTTTTTTTTATCAGTGTTAGGTTTTTGTGACGTAAAATTCTTTTAAAATCATAAATAGTTAACCAAAGTTCATTTTACCTTAAATTTTGAACCAAGGTATAAATTGATTCAAAATCATTTAATTTGTTTCAACCAGAAATTACGGACTATTGAATAAAAAATTTCGTCGACGTTGAAAATTTCGTCGAATCCATAAACAACTTTCGAATTTTTGCATTCCACACGATGTGAAACTCGCAATCATTACAAAAGTCTTCCAGACCCTCAAAACCGCGTTTCTGTCCCAACTTCTCCCTCAAGTTCTTATTTCCTGGGGCAACTTTTTCCTGGAGCAATTAAATGTTTATTAAGCAATCGCTCCCGAGAAACAGGCCGAATTTCGGGACACGCCAAGATCCGTCTCGCTGTAATTGCGGGCGTTTTTGACGCGTTTCGAATAACCCAGCGTTTTGCTTGGGAACGATTTACGGCTTCATTCCGCGGCGACGAAAAACCAATTCTTTCCCTTTCCTTCTTTTTTTCCATTCACCCACACTATGAGAAATTTTGGCTTTGACTAAAGACATAACGTTGTGAATTCGAAACCAAAAAATTTTGTTTTCGAGTCGAAAAGTTTATAATTATAGCTCAGAAATTTAATTTCACTATGCAGAATAACTGAAGAACGAATGATACTTGAAGCAAAAATTAATGGAACAATATATTATATTTTTTAGATTGAAAAATGTGTCTATTTTGCATGTATCGGAATGCAAGAAAAATACGAAATTGTATGGTTGTTAGAAGATATATGAAGTGTCTTTGAAATACGAATATGCTATGAATTTTAAGTTCAAATATTGATAAGTGTAGAGTACACAAAAATTAGTCATAAAATAATACAATTCTGTGGTTTTCCGGAAGAACAACTTAAGTCCACTTTGACTTCAGGCTCAATATTGCAAATAAATGTGATATGAAATGAGCCTTGCGTCAAAGTGGACTCAAGTTGTTCTTCCGGGAAACCATAGAATTCATCGTGTGCGTGAAATGAAATAAAAATCTTCTAATTTATTTTTTTAATTTTTTGTACTGTTTAAAACTCAAAAAACGTCACAGTAGAATTGCCTGAACCTGGATTTGAACCTGGACCCTTCTCTCAGAAAAACAATAGTTCAGTTCACTACACCGTACAAAAACTTTATAAGTAAGAGAATATTAATGAAATATCATAAAAATAATAAAAAATCAAAAAATGCAAAGATCCTTAATACATAAATAATAGCAACAACAAAAAATTTTTTAATATGTAATGAACTTTGGATTGGAAAATTGTCTAGTTCATATCTAAATAAATGCAAGAAAAATACGAAATTATATGTTTATACGAATCACAACGTATGTCTTCAAAAATACAAATCTGCTGTCAACTATAAGTTTCAAAACTATAAGTAGTATATAAAATACAAAAAGTATGTATCGCCTTATATAATTAATTGTTTATTTAAAAGAAATTTTGCTTCACTAATATATCTTACGCCATTTTTTTCAAATCATTGAAATTAAAAAATGTTAAAATCGAACTGCCCGAACCTGGATTTGAACCCGGGACATTTTTTCAGAATAACGACGGTCTAGACCACTACGCTATTAAACATACCATACAAATAATATTAAAACTGAATAGATAATAATATGTTATATGGAATAAAAAATTACTGAAAAAGAAAATTGTCTATATTCTTTGTCTATATAATTTTACGATATATCATAATAATATTACAATTCATCTTCCATTATTTTTTTTTCATTAGTTCAAACTCTAAAAATGTCAGTGAAATTCTCCGAATCTGGATTCGAACCCGGGACCTTATCTCAGAAACACAACGGTTTCGACCACTACTCTATTAGACAAACGATAAATAGTGAGAGATACATCAGAAAAATAATAAAAATACGTAAAATACAAAGACCCTTGACACATAATACAAAAATAAATATAAAAAATATGTAATACAATTTCAATTGGAAAATTGTCTAGTTTAGATCTAAAGAAATGCAAGAAAAATACAAAGTATTTCTCCGAATATACAAATCTGTTAAGAATCATAAGCTTTAATAGTAGTTAGTATATAAAATGCAAAAAGTATGTATCACTAAATACAATTTATCGTGTATGTAAAATTTAATTCTGCTCCGGAATTTTATTTTATTTCATTCTTTTCTATTGCTTGAACTCAAAAAATGTCAAAATCAAACTGCCCGAACCTGGATTTGAACCCGGGACTTTTTTTAGGACAACGGCTTAGACTACTATGCTATCAAACATACCATACAAATAATATTATAACTGAGGACATTATAATATTTTATGTACTATAAAAAAATACGGAATATGAATATTATCTATATTCTTTGATTATATGATTGCGTGATATATTATGATAATATTACAATTCATTATGTGCGTAAAATAACATTCTGCTGTCGCAATTCATATTTTATCATTCTTTTCCATTAGTTCAAACTTGAAAAATGTCGCAGTTTAATTTCCCGAACATGGATTCGAACCCGGGTCCTTCTCTTAGAAACACAACGGTTTTGACTACTACTCTATTAGGCAAACCATACAATCTTTAGTATTAAAGGATAAATATTTATGACACATCAGAAAAAAAACGAGAATTCGAAAAATACAAAGATACTTAATAAATAATAGAAATATAAATAAATATAATACAATTTACTTTGAGTCAGAAAATTGTCTAGTTTACACGTAAATAAATGCAAGAAAAATAAAAAATGGTAAGTTTCTCCGAAATACAAAACGTGCCTTATTTATAACATAATGAATATCTTATTAATAATAACAAAAATACAAGAAAAAAAACTTATATACACTCTTCGTCTGTATAGTTGTACCAGATATAAGAATAATATTACAATTTAGTATGCCTGTTGAATCAGATTTTTTATATCCAATTAAGATTTTTTTCTACAGTTCCAAACCCGAAAAACGTCACACTCTAATTCGGATTCGAACCCAGGACCTTCTCCCAGAAAAACTACTACTTAGACTACTAAGCCATCGAAGAAATCATACAAAAAATAGTAAAACTTGATGAATTTCGATATACTACTATAAGTAACAAATACAAAACAACAAAAAATCATCTGAGTATATATTCCGATTACGTCATTTCACTCTAAATGTTTTTTCTTGACACAAAATCTCTTTTTTCATAGTGCAAAGAAACTATCCAAACCATCAAAGACCATTTTTTTCCACCCGAACCGGCGATTTTTCCAATACCCCGAGCCCAATCAGTTAAACAAATTGACAAGCGTATATCGCGTCGCGTATCGGCTACATCGGCCTAACGAGACGGAAAGTCGATTTTCGTAATGTCTCCTCGCTGGAGCCGTCGCCCCGAGAAATCGTTAGACGGAAATCTAATCGCGAGTTGCGCGATAAAGACGTACAATTACGAGCCACGTTCCTATTACGCGGCCGGATCTTATCGATTTTCCGAAACGCATCGCGTCCCCTGCTCGTTATTAATATTAATTGTTGTCCGCGAGTCGCGGCTAATCATAGTCCAGTTGAACGCGGTACCAAAGCGGCATTGTTCCCACGATCACCCGGGGACGGCGCGGAAAAAACTCGCGAACAATGGCTCGCTCGCCGATTTCTGCGATTATACTTGCTGATTTATGTTCCAATATGAAAATCGTGGAATCATTTAATCGACGAGAGCTATCTCGACGGCTTTCCCGATCGTCCGTAATTATGAGCCGGCGCGGATTCGATGCAAATGCTTGTTTACGGCGTGTCGCGCTCGTGAAACTTGTCAAGCCTCGATTGGGATCTTGAAGATTTGTTTCCAGCGGGAACAATGGGCAGCGTGATTTATTCGCCAGAATCACTTCGATCGTCATTTCTTTTCGTTTTATGGTGCATTCCGATGATGGTTTTGTGTTGGGGTAATTTTCGCTGTTTTGGGGGGAGGGGGAGGATCTTAACTGTGAGGCATTATGGTGGTTGTTTATGGGTATTCCATGCCAATCACACATAGGATAGCCAAGGGGTGGGGGTAACTTCTCACCCTTGTATGAAAATTTATTGCAATAAAATTATTTAGAAAGTTGTCAAAACATTGAAAATACTGTAAGTGAGTTTTGGAATGTTCTATGTTCTAGAGGGTTCGGAAATATTTGAGCAGGTTTATGAATGTTCTAGAAATCTTGTCAAGTTTTAGAATACTCTGGGAATTTTTTAAATAATGGAGTGCAATATGAAAATTATTACGTAATTATAAATTTTCAGTAATGTTTCTGGAGTTATCTGTCGAGTTTTACATTGTTTCAAAGTGATTAGATGGAAATTGTTGAAGGTTTACGAGCATTACTTCTAGAGTAAGTTTTTGCATATTGTTGTGTGGCCTAACATTTTTCAGACAATTCCAGAGGGCCGGATAGATTGCTTTAAGATTCTAAATCTTCGTCGTAAATTTTTGGAACGTGGAGAAAATTGTTAAGGAATTATTTCATTTACCATTTTAAACAAAAAAAAACCGTGATTAAATTATGGGGAGAAAAACCAGATAATATAGTCGTCGTCTTTAACATATCTCGAGCTAGCTTCATTTTTCCAACATTTTTTCAAAAATTTGTTCCATATAATAAGATATTCTTAAATCATTAATTCTATCAAAAATTTTATTCTAAATTCAAAGTCGTAAAAACTAGTCGATCACATACTAAAAATCATAGATTCTATTTCACGTTTTACCTTTGCTGTCCAATTTATCATTCTTGATTGAAAGAGCTAAAATTTCAGTAAATTCATTCCGGAACTTCAAAATAAACAAAAAATATTTCACCCGAACACGTGTAAGTTGTTCGATACAGCATAAAATGCCCCATATGCGTTTGTTTAGCACTTCGCCAATTTCTCAGTTACGCGCGAGACGTCACGTTACGTCAGCTCGAGTCGCGGAACGTCACGTCACATGAATCTCTCGTGTCCCCCATTCAAATTCTCTCTTCTTGTAACATGTGGCGAATTGCGGATCCTAAAGGGACGAAAGACGCGCTTCCTCGCAGTGGGGAAAAGGTTGACGTGACGAGTGGCGCGAAAGACGCGGGAGTGTATTTTATTGGACGAAAAAATTTTTGACGGAACGGATATGAGTGATTTTCACAAAAAAAAGGGGACATTTTTGTCAGTTACACCAAAAATTTTCAAAATGTTTTCCAAATTGTTGGTTCCCTGAATAATCAAAAATATTACAGAGAACTAGAAAAATTAAACACTTATTAGGCTGCTTTAATTATTCTGTGCCAGAAATAAACACCTGCAATTATTGATTAAAAACATGTTGTTCAATTCATGAATAACATATTAATTTTTATAATTTTATGAACTTCATTTTTATTTATAACATAACTTAAATATTGATAATTTTCTAAATAGATAGCAAAAACGCTGCTTATGAGAATGTTTTCTTTTCTAAGACCCTAACAGCACAGAATATTCCTATGTCACACATTTATCCCGTAAGGCCAATAGTAAACAAATATTCTGAGAATATTCCGAAAGGATATTCCAGGAATATTTTTTTTACTATTAGCCTTATGGGACAACGGTCGGACATAGAAATATTCTAGAAATATTCTCGAGAATATTCCTGAAATATTCCTTGAATATTCTGTGCTGTTAGGGGAATCACCTATATATGTAAAGGGTGGGAATAGTGAGAACAGTCATGGGTGGGGGAAATGACAAGGGGAATGGGAGGGAGGTTATGGGAGCTGATAACCGCGGGGTCGAGTTGGGTGGTTGAAATTAATGTTGCCTGCTTAATTGGAGCCACTGGGGACTGTGTGCGTGTGGCCTCATAGGGGTTCTCAACTTCGTGGACACGACATATTGAGCTTTCGAAATTGTAATTGTCAGTGTAATTCGCGCTGATAGATAATCGATTGCGGGTATTCGAAGCATTAGTATTATGATTTGGAATGCATTTTTTTCCACTGTCTTGTTTTATCAATTTGACATTCATTAGAACATTATGAGAAAGTTGACATTGGATTGGACCATACATGTAGATGTAAAATTACCTGAACATACATTCCCAATGATTGTATATCATATCGAAAGGCAAGGTTTTTCGGTTATTTCATCGTTACAAAGTGATTTGACTGTATTTTGAAATATTCTGATACTTAAATGAAGTTTGTGGAAAATTTAAAAAAATTCTGACGTATCTCAGAACATCTTAAAATATTTTGAATTTTATTCAACTTTTGGAAAGATTCTCAAACTTTTGGGGATTTCATAAAACTACTTTGTTGTTAGAAAGAGAAAATTGAAAATATTTTTTAAAATTTGTACCATTTTACAATAAAGTATTATAAATTCTTCCTATAATTAATTTTCGTAACTTCAGAAGTCTTATACAACATTTCGCATTTTTTGGAACATTTGATAAGATTATGAAGTATTCAGAAATTACCCAGATCAATTTCGAATGTTCCAGGACTTTCAAAAACTTCCTCACTTTTTTGAAGCATTTTTTGAACCTTCTAGAACTTTCTGAAAAATTCTAAAATATTCTGAAACTTTTCGGGACTAACTGGAATATTTCCATATTTCCCAGAATTTTCTACAACTTTTTTAACATTCTAAAACTTTCTAGAAAATTTAGAAATACTGTCAATGTTTCTGCAGCATAGTAGAACATTCTGAAACTTTCAAAAATCTCCAAGGACCTTTGAAGCTTTCTTCATATTTTTAAAATATTTTTGGACGATTCAAAATCTTTTTACACATTTTTAAACTTCAAAAAAATTTCGCTAATATCCTTCAACTTTCTACAATGCTTTAAGACTTTTTTAAACATAGGGAGTAAAAGTCTAAAATATTTCAAAAAATTTTCACAAATTTTGTTTTACATTCTTAAACATTTTTAATCTTCTTGAACATTCAAGATATTCTTGAATCTTCCAGGGAATTTCAGACCATTTCAGGACTACGCAGATGATTCTTGAATATTATAGAATTTATTATAATTCACTTAAACGTTATCAAATTTTTCAAAATTTTCTAGAACTTTGTAGAATATTCTACAGCAATCTGAAAAATTTCGAAATCTTCTGAAACTTCCAAAACAGTTATAGCATATTCTAGAACCTAATAAGACTTCATAAAACATTTTCAAGCTTTTAAAAATCTATAAGAACATAATTTTATCTTTTAGAAAGTGGAAAGATTTTTCAATACTTTCGAATTCTATAGAACCTGATGAAGAACTTTTGGATATAACAGATGGTTCTAGAACATTTTGGGATTTCTTGTAACCCTTCAGAATATTCGATTACTGCCACGAATTTTTCCAACTTCTCTAAACTGTTAAAAAATATTGTACAAAGCAGTGATTCGATTATATTTTGAAATTTATTCGTTTTCCATTTTAGTAACACATATATTCATTTTCGCTATACATAAAATTCCTTGTTGTCGAGTATCATTATATTTTCGACGAAACTCTTTTATACAATATAAATTTAGTTTTTTAACATTTTTATAATCATACATTAACGAATATTACAAGAATCTTTCATCATTACATTCATCGCATGACATTTACATGGAATTTTTGCGTTTCACATCACAATCCGTACAAACTTTGTTATTTTCATTTACAGAATATGGAGCATTATTCATAAGAAAGCTTCCTTGAAATTTGCTATTCTGCTATAGAACTTTTTATATAATTGTATTATAATTTTACAACGACTGCAGTATTGGGCAAATAAATTTTTTGTTTCGATTGATTACTTAACAAACTACAATTCAATTTCACTTTCCATTGTATATACAATAACTTGATGCAAAAATTGAGTTTCACGTCAACATTAAAGATTTTTCAACTACTTTTGTAATCGTTTTATGACTCTTAAAACACAGCTTACACAAATTTTTATCAAATTTTGTGCGAACGCGTTTGCATTAACGAGTTTTCATAAATTTTGTGTAAGGCGGTGTCCGCATTTTTATGCAAATTTGATGTAAATTTTGTGCAAATTTTGTGCAACTTTCACACAAAATTTAGGCAACATCGTTGATGCTAACGAGTTTCCATAAAATTTGTATGACAATTGACCTCGAAATTTGTCTACAATTCCTACGAACTCGATAAAAGTGGCTGTGTTTCGAGGTAATAGCTGTACAACATTTTAAGAAAACAATAAGACCGTAAATTAATTAAATTAAACTTTTACTACGCAATTTTACAATAGGAAAATGAAAGAAAATTTTTAGAATACACTTTTACAAATCGATATTATTAATTGTCATGCAATTTCTTTAATAATGGATACCTGTAATATTTCGTGATTTATGTAAAATTGACAATGATTCTCGGTTATCATTTCGTATTTACAAAACTATCCTTCAAATAATTCATCCATCACTTTCTACATACACTTTTCACTTCTAAATTTGCTACTTACACTTACAAAATTTGATAATCGAACATTAGTTCTATATAAGCTAAGAAAAATTAAACTTTATAAT
Organism: Trichacis sp. ZL-2020; assembly: GCA_022816925.1. Taxonomy (NCBI): domain Eukaryota; kingdom Metazoa; phylum Arthropoda; class Insecta; order Hymenoptera; family Platygastridae; genus Trichacis; species Trichacis sp. ZL-2020. The sequence continues at coordinate 6,711 of JABFQI010000090.1, read as the reverse complement.
AATTTAATTGCGTCAGAGTCAATTTTCAGAATAACTTCGCATTTAAAAATTTCATTCATTGATATTGATCTGTTTTCTTCATTCGACGGTAAAATTCATTTTCGCTATTGCAAATTGATTCAATAAATAATTGTGTCATTCTATATCAATTTCCCACCGGTAAAGAACGTGCTATTCTGAAATTACATGATTAAATTTTAATTTTCGAGAGCTTATTTATAATGTAGGATTAACAATTTTTCAGTTTCCAATTTATTTTCCAAAATTCGTCTTTTTCAGTTATATGAATTGTAATTTTTCGCCCTACTGAGCACGCAGGGCCGGTTTGTGTTCTTGAGTTTTAATTGCCCCCAGCCATTTTCAAAATATTATTCCATTTTACAAATATTATTCAGTCGACAGTATTTTGTTTCGTTAGAAAAAAAAATTCATCAGGAAAATGTATCAACATGTCTGCGTATTATGCAATTAGTTAAAATTTTTCATCTTTTTCTATCAGAGTATTTTCATTTTGTAACGATTTCAGTTGGCGACGATTCATTTTATTTGTCGTGAAATTTGCACTAACTTTGATCACTAGATTTTCTTTAAATTGATTTCTTTTAGAAAAATATCAATTTCTTCATAGGAACTCAAAAAAAAAATTTATATTTCGAAAATGTTAACAACATTATTTTTCAAACATTAAATTATTCTTGGACATTTTCAATATTTCCATTTTAATAATAACCGTTTCTTAATTTAATTCTCCCACAAACATTATATCCATCAAACATTATCTTGGAAGACATTACAAATCAATTGTATATTTTTTTTTTCAAGAAAATAAATGGAATTTTTGTAAAGATATTCATTAAAAATTTAACATATCATATAAGGTGAACGCCCCAGTTAGTGCGGGGAACCTATTTGTGAGTATCACGGCTTTTTTTATATTATACAGTTGTAAACAATATATTTACGTACTGGAAAATTGTACGAAAAATAACACAAGATTTTTTGGAAACTCTTTTAGTACATATACATTGTTTAAAACTGCATTATCGAAAAAAGCCGTGATACGTACAAATAGGTTTAACATCGCACTAACTGGGGCGTTTACCTTATTAAGGTACTCCTCAATTGGAGTGCCGAGAAATTTTTTCCTTCTCCCGAAAATGTTGTTTGCAAAACAAAAATATTTTCCACTGACAAACAAAAAAATTTGACATTAACCGTGTTCCCGTAATCTTATTTTATACCTCTTACATCAGACGCAATTAATAACAAATTATCTCAAATCGTTGAAAAAAACATTAACTGATATCTTTCAGTAGTTAATAAGTTTTTCAACTTGATTTTCTCAAAAGCGTATTTTCTTGTAAAAGATTATTCGGACTTGAAACTTCAATCAAATTTTGTCTTCGCATCCATTCCACAATTTCAGTTTCGGATTTCACTTGAGAAATTTTTTCAATTACTATAAAAATCTACTTATAATCAAATAACGAAAATCATGCAAACTCTCAAGTACAAAAAAAGGCCTGTTGTGTACATTTGACAGCCACATTTTCAGAAAGAGACTGGATAAAAAGAATGATTAATTCTGATTAATTCGTCATTGTAAAGAACGACAACATTACACGGTGCAACACCAAATCAAATTATGGATATTGAAAGCATGGAACATGAAGTATATGACCCCCTGAACTTATTCCTAAGGGGTTTTGCTGGAGCAGGTCAAAATAAAAAGTTATTAACTTTTTAGGATTTTTAAAATATGGAAATGCAGTTTCTCTATTTTTCATCCTTTTGTTATCCGGAAAAAACCTATCCTGCATGATTTTTTACGTAAATTTCATTTTTGCCATCGACATTAATGCCCAGGCAATTAATATACGTCAATTTCCACATCAAAATAATGATCTTTCACGTCATTTGGACATTTTCATCTGGCTTTTACGGCCCCTCATGACGTAAAATACCGTATTCAACGTAACCAAACATAAATTTCGGCACTCGTCGTTATTGTTCTCGGCTACGCTTCGGACAATAAACCCCGTGGCGTGCGCCTCGGAGAGACTTGGACCCCGGCGCGTGCCTCAGTAAAAAAGGACCCCGGGCAGCACTTGCAAAATACTATAATTCAATCTAAAAATACAAAATAAATTTAATTGATAAAGACAATTTAAACGATAGAAAATTTTAAACGATCAAATTCGTCAATACAAATAATACAACATATTATATTAATTATATTATTGGTGTGTATATATATATATATCATAGAAATCGGAGGACGAGGCACATGCTCGAGGGCCCAAAACTCCCCATGGCGCGCGCCGCAGGGAGTGTTGCCACCAGATATATTGAGGCTCCAGCGACGGGAACTTTTTCTAGATTAGAGGCCGGTCATGAAAAAATTATTTTAATGTGGAAATTAACGTTCGGAGCGATTGCCTGAACATCAATGTCTGTGGCAAAAATTAAATTTATGTTAAAAATTATGCAGGATAGGATTTTTCCCAATAAAAAAAGGATGAAAAATAGACAAATTAGATTGTTCTATTGTAAAAACTTCAAAAATTATAACTTTTTGATTTTTTCCTGATCCAGCAGAACACCGTTAGGATTACGTTCAGAGGGTCATATACTAGATGTTCCATCCATTTAATATCCATAATTTTTTCCAGATCATATTTTGGCTGCACAGTGTTATGAAGTACATCAAAGATAGCGAAATTATGAACTTGTTACATTGACATAGGATGACCCCCTTTTTTTCAAGTAAACAATATTAAAAATTTGAGATTCATTTCTGTGGCTTCCCGGCCTGACCGACTATGTATATTTTTTCAGAAAAGTGAGATAATACTTGATTTAGGTACTTTATTTATATTGTACAGTCATGCTATATGTTAAAAATGGAAAAAATTATTAGTAGGACGATACTTCGTCAGAAGGGTTTTGTGGGTGATGGGGGTGTTAAAATCGAAAATGCTAAAAATATTCTAATAGGGTTTTTTTTAGTCAATGGTTGGGAATGGTATTGGATTGGTGCTAGACCGTGAGACCCATAATTTCAACCCCGTAAGAGAAATTGTTTAAAAAAATCCGGGCCACATGTTTATTCACTGCAGTGAAGTCGTCAGTATTCACTTACGATGTGAAAAAAAGGGGGGGAAATTTCGAAGAATCCGTTTTACTTCGATAAATAACTTGGAAAAAATCATACTATTTATCATCAAATAGGAAAATGCAGCCTTTGAAATTCCGCGTCGATTGATTAAAAGACTAACCCTATAAGAGAATGTTGACATTCTCAAAAAAATTATTAAAATCTCTAAAAATTTTTACACACAATTTACAATACAAAATTTAGGTAGTAATATTTTTCACGTTTTAATCCATACGAACCACACCCGAAATTTTCCCCGATTTTTCTATCCCTCACATAAACACGACGACTTCACCGCCGTAAACAAAAATGTAGCCTGGATTTTTCTGAAAAATTTCTGTCACCGGGTGAGACGTCATAGGTCACACGCTACAGCACCAATCCAAACCACTCCCAATCATCCTTTAAAAATACGCCCTATTGGAATTTTTGTTAGCATTTTAGTTTTTAGCACTTCCATCACCCACACAACCAATTGACAGAATAATTTCATCCTACAAATACTTTTTTCTTTTTTCGATTTAATTATTGGACTTTTTTTGTCAAGCCAGGAAGCCACAGATGCAATTACAAAGATCGAATAGAAAGTGCTATTTTTTCCGTTAAGTTCTTTTTTTTTGCGTTCCTGGTGCAGCTATCGATCTAGATGATGTTGGACGGTATACGATGCGTGACTTTGGAATGTTGCATGAAATTCCCCTCTGCGATGTTCTCCATTGTGTTGAGTGCATATGGCACAAATTTTCTATGTACCTGAAAATTTGAGAAAAAATTAATTCGATGAAAAACAATATTACAGAAATAGAGTTGTGCGATTAACATAGTCAGATAGCCTTATTCGGTTTTCCAAAATTCTTATAAGGTTCTTAGAAATTCTTATAAGGTCAGTAAAAATCTTACACAAAGTTGTCATTCTTATTAGATTAATTTTTCAATCTTTTACTATGTTCTATGTATGAACATCAAATTCTGGAGCGTAGACCATGTATGTAGCATCTGTAATGCAGTTCTTAACGCGAAAGTCTTTGAACCCTGAGGTCCTGGATTTGAATCCAGTGCGCAATCTCATTTTTCAAAATTAACTTTATAAAAGTCTTATTACGTCAAGCTTTTCTTATAAGGTCAATTGGGCGATTTTTATTCTTATAAGGTTCTTGATTCCTCATAACATTTATATTGTCTTATAAGAATCAGAGTTACTAGCGTAACTACTTAATGATCAATATTTTCAAACAGTTCTAAAATATTGAAAAATTGTTTAAAAATTTTGAGATTCTAGAAAGTTATAGGATACTATAAAATTCTCTACAAAATAGAGAAAGTTTTAAATGTCCTGGAAGTTTGAAATTGTCCTCGTAGAGGACAATTTTCTCTACGAGTTTTCGAAATATTTTTTTTCCGAAATATTTTTAATAGTTATAGTTACAAACTATTTTATTGTACATTTTTCAATGCCTTCATTTATAACTGGTCTTGACTCAAAAACATTAAAAATCAATTATCAATAAAAAATCTTTTAATTGAAAAGAAAAGCCGTATTTTTCTTCATTTCCAGCTAATTACAAGAGTTCGAGCAAGTTAAAGCTATCGAAGATGTATAAAATTTTTAAAAAACGAAATAAATCATTAAAAAAGAAAACATAGAAAAAATTGAAAAATCAATACTTTCAAAAATATATAATTAAAGTGTTCTATTTACAATACAATTAATAAGTTTGATTACAGAGTAAATGGACGTGGAAAATTTCTTTTCATTATGTATATTTCACGGATTATATTTTTACAAAATACTGAGTAGTGCATACGCTTTCCGAATATTTATGTTCAGTTAACGAAAAGTAGGCAATTACTAAATCAATTTTTCAATACGCTACATCTTTAATTTATTTTCTTTTTGTATCTCCTTTTCGCCTCTCTCGTTGTGATTTACTATGTTTTTGCCAAATTCTATACATCTTTCATAGCTTGAATTTGCTCGAACTCTTGTTATCGGAAACTTAAGAAAGACATTGTTTTCCCTTTCATTGAAATATTCATCATTTGAGATATTGAACATAATATGTATATGAGACATTAATTTTGGGGTAGTTTCACTCTATTATTACTCACCTCTTATCGACTAGAAGATTCTGATTTTAACAAATTTTGTAATTCTACATTAAAATGTCTTCTTTAAATTTCCATGATTTGAATCTTGATTGGCGTATTATTAGTCAAATTTAATGACTCAGCAATATTTTGAGGCGTAGAGAATCCTAAATATTTTTTTTTTTTGTACTTTATGAATAGTTTCAGTAGTTTTGAAAACAATCTATTACAGCTATCCACCACAAATGAGCGGATGGATTTCTCTACAGGCTTTACGCTCGAGACGAGTGTGCCTAGTAGGCAAGAGAGGGGATAACGCGTTGCTGTGGGCCCTATTTAATCCGAATGAAAAATTTTAAACTGCCGTCATTCCGTTAATAATGATCGGATCGTGATGATTTGTTTACAAAAACTTTCCTGAGCCTTCAGTGCTCCTAACGAACACTAATCACACGTTTGTAATGAAAAATTATTGCTTCAAAAATAAATTGATAACAAAGCAATTGAAATAATTTATAAATAATTGTTAAAAGAAGCAAAAGAAATTTATGTTGGAGCAATAACGTTTGGAATAAAAAATTATTGCTGCAGAATAAAAATTTGAAACAGAGCCATGTAAAATAATTTATGAATAATTGTTGAAATGAGCAATAAAATGATTGATAAAGCAATAATGTTTGGAATACAAAATCATCGCTTGAGAATAGAAATTGAGTACAGAGCCATTTTGAAATAGTTCATGAATAATCTTTAAAATAAGCAAAAAATATGAATATAGCATTCATGTTTCAAATAAAAAATTATTGCTTCAAAGTTACAATTGAAAACAGACATTAAAAATAAAAAATAATGGAAGTGTATTTTGGGAAGGATCCTTGCAGGAATCCCTGGCAGGAAAAGAAAATTTCCTTCTTTTTCCGAGGAAGGAAATTTTCTTTTTTCCATTTTTCTGCCTTTCCCTTTCAAAAAGACACTTGCCTTTGAAAATTTTTTATTTTTCCTTTCCCTGTCCTTCCCGACTTCCCTGACAGGGAAAAATTTTTTTTCTCTCTCCCTGCCGTTTCCTTTCAAAAAGTCCATAGCCTTTGAAAATCTTTTTATTTTCTCTTTCCCTGTCTGTCTTTGATAAAAAAGATTTTTTCCGTTGCCATTCCCTTTTCTCGCGGAAAGAAGTGTTCTTGATAAGCCCGAAAGTTTAGATGTACATTTATACTTATGTACTCTTTTTCGATAAAACTCAATGAGAATAAAAAAAGAGAATGATCAATCAATTCTTTATGACAAGTTTACATGACAGATGTAAACGTAAACATAACTTGAAATTCAGTGAATCGAGCGATCGACGTTTCACGTTTGCTTGTTTGTTTATAATAAATATTCAATTTCATGTAACGACGTGAAAAAGGGTAAAATTGCAGTTTAGTTCCTGTTGACAAGGGGGGTCTAAAAAAATTGGTGTTTTTTAT
>JABFQI010000089.1:0-15853 GCA_022816925.1 Trichacis sp. ZL-2020 | reverse complement strand
GCTTTTGAGACGAAACGTGAGGATTGCCGCCCGAGCCGGAGGCGAGGGCTGCAACACGTGAGTCGAAAAAGCCTATTCGCACAAATCACGAACGATATTTTTCGACACGGAAGCCGCAAAGTCGCGACGAAGTCGCGATTTTGAGGTTGGAGTGGTGAAAAATATGTATAGAGATAGGGAAACTTCTCAATTTCAGACAAATTGCCGTCAATATAATAGAATTTTAAAAATCAAGCAATTGATCACAATTGATTTTATAGTAGAATTCTTTAGGGTTTTTAATGCGTGTACGTTCACTTCAAAAGTTTAAATTTTATCTTATTTTCAAAAAATCCGTAAATGTACTATTCTGTAGTGCAAAAATCGAAGAAAATTTTTTATATCTAATTTCTAAGTAACAAGATGAATTTGTATTTTTAGTGTTGATGAAAAGAGTATTTTAATATTATTTTCATGATCATACAATTTCACTAAAACTCGGGATTCAGTAAAAATACTGGAATAGGTTTTTGTTCCTAAATATAATGATTATATCTATGTCTATTAACTAAAAATGACTTTTAGCAATAACAATATAACATCCATTCATATTAATTGATTAATAATGTTGTAACACTTTTTAAATGTTTAACTAAAATAATGATTTTGGTGGTTGAATGCGTCGTTTTACTTGAGAATCGTTACAACGTCCTATCAATTGGTGTCATTGGTTTCAATACAGAATTTCACAACATTCATTTGTAGCTAATGAAATGTCAGAAAATAGGACGAATTCAGCACTTTTTCGTATTGATCAATTGACGGGCCACCTGCAATAAGTGGACTAGGGCATGAAAACTGGTAAAACTATTGTCCAAAACAAAAAATCGATACAAATATTAGAAAGTCAACGAATTTTTTCGAAAAATTAATATCTGTCGATTTTGAGAAGGCGCGTCTATTGTTCCTCAGCAATTTTCTTGTAGCTTTTCAGTTTTTGTGAAAAAAATTGAAAACGGAATTCTTTTTTCGATTTTCATGGATTGAAATTTCATGTTTTTTGAAACTTCAATCGCGATTGCGAAGCTCAATATTAATAAAATTAGATAATTTTTATACGATTATCTTCGCAAGACCTTGGAGATACGAAATAAGCCAAAAAAATTTTTCGAAACTCTAAAATGTTATTAAAAATTTATTACAAATGAAATACGACGATTTTCCAGATTCGACAGGAAAAAGACTGCTATGAATTTCAAGTTCCAGACATCGACTCGCGAGAAATTTGAACATCATCGATCGAAGAAGTTTTAAGTAAACTTTAAGAAAAAATATTTATAATTGTAAAAAGTACAGCGAGTTGAAGTAAGAGCGTGCCGCGGCGCGGTGACGCTGAGCGTGCAGTTTCCGAGAAATAAACGAAATCGACCTTTTTTGTTCATGCGAATTAATTTTCACATTATCCACATAAAAAACCATGATCATATTATTCACAAAACTTGAGCTTCTACGAAAATACAAACTGTAGTGTATTTGACTTCTTTTTGCTTTCCTTGCGTCGAATTCTTTTTTTCATTTTGAATTCCGGAAAAGCAAAAAAAAAATATGTAAAATATAATAAAGCCTGTATTTTTATAGGAGTTGAAGGTCTGTGAATAATATTATAATGGTTTTTTTTATTAAAACATTATGAAGATGAATTCGAATAAACCGAAAAGGTTGATCTCGTTCATTTCCCGAAAACTGCAGACTCAGCGTCGCTGCGCCGTGACACGCTTTTTACTACAACTCGCTGCACTTTTCACAATCTTAAATATTTTTTTCACAAACTTTACACAAAACTTTTTCCATCGATAATCTTTAAGTTTCTCGCCAATCGTTGTCTGGAACTTGAAATTCATAGCAGTATTTTTCCTGCATAATCTTAAAAATAATGGTATTTAATATTTATTAAATTTTCAGTAGCATTTCGGAGTTTGAACAAATTTTTTCAGCTTATTTCGTATCTCTAAGGTCTGGCGAACATAATCGTATAAAAATTATCCAATTATATCAATATTGAGCTTCGCAATTGCGATTGAAGTTTCAAAAAACATGAAATTTCAATCCATGAAAATCGAGAAAAGAATTCCGTTTTTAATTTTTTTCACAAAAACTGAAAAGCTACAAGAAAACAGCTGAGGAACAATAGACGCGCCTTTTCAAAATCGAAATATACCAATTTTTTCGAAAAAATTCCTTGACTTTTTAATATTTGTATCGATTTTTTGTTTTGGACAATAGTTTTACCAGTTTTCATGCGCTAGTCCCCTTATTGCAGGTGCCCCGTCAATTAGTATGCATTCACATAACAAATTAAAGGGCACAAAAGAAAAAATTTATTCATATTTAACAAGTGCATATTTAAATATGACTAAATACATACCCTCTGTGGCAACAATGAGGTTTCAAATTTCAATATGAACGAAACTACCGAAAGCAATAGGTATTGATTTTCCAGATTAATTTCTAAAAACATACTACTAGGTTAGCTCGATGATTCAGATGATTTTATGTTTGAATATTTATGATTGAAATTAGCAAGATTCGCTCGAAATTATGTATGTGTATTTTTTAGGTAAAAGGCTATTTTGTGGTTTTCAATCCACCTTCTTCATGTCTTCGTTTGCAAAAAAACGATGCTAAATTATTAATTTCGCACCGATTACTAATTTTTTTTCTGCCAATCCCCTGGGATCATTCAGTCCTTGGATTTCATTCTCAAAGACAACCATACCTAAAATATGTAGCTGCATGTTTTTTCTCAAGATAATTATTTTCTACCCGTTTCAATTTGATTTTCCTACTCTCATTTATGCCAGGCATGCACAACTTAGCCCGTACAGGATGAGTTGTGCATGCCTGATTCATGCGATGAGAAAATACTAGGTAAATATTTGTTTCTTAATTTTAAAAACCTTATTCACAAAAACATATTGATCTTATTCGGTACAAAAGCCGGCACAGTAGCTCATAGGCGCCTGCTTACCAAGCTGGAGGTCATGGGTACGTACAAACACAAAAAAAAAATGACAGTAGCCAAGAGGCGAAAAAAACTAGAAAATTTTAAACAAATATAAGGGAAAAAACAATGGAAAACATAGTGACGTTGTGTTCGTGACCTTCTCGAGACAGTTTGATTTTTGCAGAAATGTTGGAAAACATTTTCCGCATATTTTGAATCAGTCATTAAAAAAAATTGTATTGGAATAAATTTTTTAATAAAAAGTTATCAAGAAACTAAAGTTATCCGAAAAAAGATTCTACAAGCAAGATTTTTTTTTAAAATATGACGAACTTCGTAAATGTTCTACTGACATTTCCAAACATATTTTTTATCCATAATTTTTCGTGGAAACTAATACTCAATGACTCGTCAATATTCACATCTGACAGAAGATGAATAAACACAAAATAACACTGTAGCTTTGCTCTGATCCAAATTGATCATATCTCACCATGATGTTGTAGATGTGATTATTCGTAACGTTCATGGTTTTGATTTTTGTGAATTTATGTTCATTTATTAAAACGGTTATCAATATCTTGAAAATTTTTTTAATCGCGTCAGACTTTTGGAAATATTCATAAAAGTAAAAAACAATAAATTTTCGTAACGTTTTGAAACAAAACTGCAAAAGTTTTTTCAGAATTATTAAAGTGTAAGAGATGACATTTTATACATTTCTGAAGCAAAAAATTTCTTTGGAAAGGATTGTGTGAAACGGCATTCCCAAAAGATTTTTCGAAAAAATTTTGATTTGAAGTTATATTATTGAATTTTTGTATTATTTTCGGACAATCGCGACAAGCGCAATAGTCAGATTTGAAAAACCTAAAATGGAAATTGTTTCTTTCTATCGTAGCGATTTGAATTATAACGTTTCTCAGTTTTTCTTTGAAACACCGTCGTTTGAGAGATATTCTGGAGTCTTGATGGAGAAAAATTGTTGAAAACTCATTCAAACAATGTAAAAAACTCATTATGTGATGATGAAATTTTTGTAGTTGTAGATTAATTTTGGACTTCTTCTATCCATTTGGTTCGTTATAGATTTTGCCACTGTTTATGTCTACAGGTTTCATAAAAAATGGTTTTTGCAGAAGTATGAGTTAAAAAATTTGTAGACATATCAATAGTATGAAATTTAGTAATGAACCATATAGATAGTCTAAATTTAATATCAGTGGAAAACTTCAAAAATGTTAATATTGAAAACACTCGAAAATGTCAAACCAGCGAAGCAAGTGAAATTTTTAATCAATTTTCACGAGCATTTGTTGGCTTGAGTAGTAATTCCTATCAAATCGAATCACGCTGTTAAATCCCGCCAGGGGTTTTTCGAATGTGTTTCATAAATCACAAAAAATGTCCATTTCGCCCCTCAACACTCGAGAACATCTTCAACTCCTCTTTTTGCACTTACGATATGGTGAAAATCAGATACTTTCTCTATGAATTTATTTTTATTTTACGGAGATCGTTATATATGAAATACGATTAGAAATCAATGTTCCGATTTTCCAGGAATTAACGAATATTATAAACTTTTTATAGGTAGTACGATCGCATTAATAATTATCAAATTCCAAGTGTATTGAAACCCACAAGGAATTATTGTCTCGAGGGAGAACGTACGGTAAACTAGAGTGTTCTACCTATTAGAACATTCCAGGTATATTTTTTCGGCGCGAGCCTCGCGGGATGACCATCTGGGACCCAACAATCCCAAAGGGTCGGCATTGAAAGATGAATAAGTATTCTGAAGAATAGATAGAATAGATTAATACCGAGTTTTCTAAAAATTCGTTTTATTTGAAAGATACAAATAAAACCATGTACTTAGGTTTAGGTAAGATCTTTGCAAACATCAGAACATTTTTTGATTTATAAATATCATCGGGTGACAAGGAAAAATGCTGACATAATTTTAATCCAGTTGAATTCAATCAATTCTTTACGATTATTTTCCACGATTAACTAATATCAATTATGCTATTTTTATATATCGTTTTATCTAGATGAGAATCATGATTGATCCCGTGATGTAATTAATCTTTTTTCAGTTCCATAATTAGTATTGTATGGGCCGGTTATTTACTATCACATTTATATCATATCAATTCTTATGGATGATTGTAAGCATCCTAAGACTATTATTTCTGACACGCAAAATTAATGTCATTATCAACAAACATAGTTGGCCAAGCACAGCGCATCTTTCGTGCCGATTTCTTGCAATCAATCTAAAATCCACTGCCTTCAGTTCATTTCTTTACTCACTTGTAGTCTAGAAGCCCATAATACAAATATTATTCCTTATCGGTTAACTGATAGTGAATACCATAGTAACTAACTTTGATATTAAACAATATTGAAGAGCCCGGTCTGCCTATCAAAAAACTGGACACTATAAGTTAAATAAATTTTTCAAAATCGAAAATAATGTGAAAAACTGTATCCATAAGTAAAATATATAAAAACTATACAGGGTTGTAGATGGTGACTGTACGATAACATTATCTGCCTTCTTATATCGTAGATACTAAAAAAAACTACTTGAAACTTGAAAAAAAAAAAACTCGAAAACTCAATGGAATTATAAAAAATCCTGAGGAGAATTTTTTAAAAGCCTTGGAATTTATTAAAATTGTAAATTCATAAGAAATTCGATAAGAGTTCAGAAATTCGTAACACCTCAAAATTAATCTATAACTTGATGTTTATTGAAAGAATGTTAAACATTCAATGTTGAATAATTACAAATACTTTTTATTTCCCATCCCCAAAACTTAATTTCAGTGGATCAAATTTTCAGTGATGAAATTATCGAAGCTCCTAGAAGGTATCTTGTTATTTATAGATTTCCGAAATAATTATTCTTTCAATAGCTGCCTTTCCCAATATACCTGCCATATTTTCAGGCCCTGAAAATATGGGTCGATAGAGTGAAGATCTTCACTCTATCAATCCGGAGAATAAGTGTCGAGACTTAGGTATATAAAAAGGAAAAGACTAGTTAGGTAATCTCATAATAATTGCAAGATGCCGGCACTGAAGGAAAGCTGTAATTGACTTATATTCTTAACTTGTAAAAAATTTGACTTATTGTATATAATACATTGAATTTTTTACCTGCCGAAACAACATTCGATCCAAGTGTCTCATCCTTGCGTATTTCAATTTTTTTTTGGAATGACACATTCTGCATAATACGCGCGATGCGTGGATGAGTCGTCATGGTTCTAGAACGTCAACAATATTATTAAATTACATAAACAGTCGCAGAAGTTCATAATTATAAGAGAATCTAGGCAGTTTCATAAAGTTTTAGAAAGTTTATCGTTAGGTGATCAAATTTTTATGAAGTTTCCATTAGTTTGCTCAATTGAGTAGTAGAAACTTTTTAAATTTTATGAAAAATTCTGGAATGTTCTCAAATGACGTACATACACAGAGGTACAAAACTGAGAAATTTAAGAAGACTGAGGAGTTTGAACATGTTCTACGAAATTAATTTAGGTAGATGAACAATTATAATAGTTTTAAAGAGCTCAAAAATATGATGAGCGTCACAAAGAATATAGAAGTTTCGAACATCTCATGATATTTTTAGAATTTCTATACTTTTAGATGAAAGGAAAGTTCAAAGACCTCCTAGAAAATTTCAAAACATTTAGAGATTTTCCAACAAATTCGAAAAAGTCCAAAGGACTCAAAAAATTCTTCGAAGTTTAGGAATACTGTAGATTTCTATAAAGTTATAAAGAGTAAAAAATTCAAGAAATTCGACTGTAATACTCTTTTACCCTCAGAACAAGATCTGAGGGTGGTTTAAAACTCTACAGTATGAGGTGTGAACTGTATATTACAGTTTATTTGCATAGAACTACAATTTCGTTGAAAATGTAAAGAGGTATATAACTGAAAGAAATTAATCGATCGAGTTTAATTAATCGATAGAGTTACAATCACTTACGGAGGTGTACCAACCATTATTTCTGTAGAGGGTAAAATGGGGTCAGATGGAACCCCTTTTTTTAAATCATTGCTCATTCGGGAGATATTGCTAATAAGATTTACTCCATGAGTTATGCATTTGTTTGAACCCTTCCACACAAGTACGCGTCGCTATTGCGGTCTATTATTGAAGTTAATATTTTGTACAGGAATTTGAAAAAAATGTGTAAATGTAGGATCAAATGGAACAGATACTTTTGGCAAAAAAAAACGTTGTATTTGTTTACCGATGCATTCATAAGAAAATTTGAAACAAAAGTCTTATAAAACATTAATACTTTCAGTATAGATAATTTGTGAGTTTTTTTTTCAATTCACTAATATATACTAAGTATGCATAATTACGAAAATATATTTCCATTCATTCAAAAAAAGTGATGTTCCATCTCTCTCGAAAGGGAGGAAGAAATGGAGCACCTTGCAGTTTTTTAACCAAAAAAACTATCAATTGCGAGTTTATTAATAATATTATATAGAACGTTAACATTACTCAATACATTTGAAAAGTTGTGGAAATATATAATATTTCAAGAATAAATAGTCATTAACATAAAAATTAAGAAATTTTACTGTTTTTTCGGAACTTAACGCAAACAATAGTCAATAACTGTACGATTTCCCAATGCATAGCTTTTGATACTTTTATTAATTAACTTTTTGCACGGTACAATGTTGAAATGATTGGCCATAGAATCGTATAAATATAACTATAAAATTTCGGAGGGGTAGTTTACACTTATCGAGATGTAGGTTGTAACCTACATTAAATGTCGTAATATTTAAAAAAAAAATTCATCAGATCAATTGAACTCGTATAATTTTTTATTCGAATCATGGTTTCTATGAGTTCAATTAAAAGTTTATGCACTATAAAACCCTCGTTGAACAAAATTTGAACTCTTGAATTGCGAAGTAACAATTTCTCTCTATCCACACACTAAAATACGATTATCTGAAAATTTATTACTTTCAACACTAGGGTAGTATTTTTTGTGATACTAAACGTTAATAAGAGGTTGTTTGCTTTTTCGTTAAAATTTGTATCACAAACTGCACTTGATTATGCAATCGTTTTTCGATAATTTGATAAAACATCTATGAGTCTCAAAACATTTTTCCCTCACATTATCGTGAAAATTTTCAAAAACAAAATCTTGAAGCGTATAAGGGTTGAAAACTCATATCACATATTTTTCTTTAATTTAACAGGCATTGGTGAGTTTTGTTATGTTCAAATAAAATTTCATATATTTGTTGTACTTTTATCGACTTCTATGTACTTAACTATGTAATTTTTTCATAATATTACATTATGGCACAAATATCCGAACGAATCTATCTTTTTTTACGGATATACGCGGATTCCGCATCCACGGATCTCGGATGTTGGATCCACGTCACGGATTTTTAGTTTCGAAACATTGCATATTTCAACAAGAGCGTAAAAAATAAAAGGACGAAATGTCATGACAAACATTCATAAATATAAAATATAAAAAAGTTTAATCGTTTATTATATTAGAGCATGAAAAATATATTATTCAAATCATCATTGAAATGAATACAGAAACAAGTCACTATCAATGCACATAAAAAATGTTATTTTCGCCTCACATACAAAACATTCACTTAATTTTTTGTTGAAACGTATAAACATTTCACTTTTCTTGAAACATGTGAACATTAAATTATTGATAATAAATCAAATGATTCATACATTTGTCAACATAATTTCGCGATTTAAGTAAAACATTTATCATTTTATGCAGCCGAATAATGAGATTTAATTCATATGTACAGCATTAATTTGTTATCGATTAGATAATTATTCTGTCATTAATAGATTATTACTTTAAAGTAATATATCTCGAGTGAGCTTTGAAATCGTCCAGAACCAAGAGCCCAAGATCAATTTTTGCTATTTCTCAACATTACAACCTACTCAACCATATCAATTATCACTAGTCCTCGAGGAAGAGCTTCGAGTTCGTCTACGCATTAGTGCACTAGGTCGATTTTCACTATTTATCGAAGAAACGCTCCAAATTTTACAGTGCACCAGCTTGATTTTCACTACTCTCGGTTCTCCCTAAGGAAATAATAAAAACTGACATTGTGTGGTAGGTTGTCGACAAATTTCGAGCACTTCTTCGAAGAATAATACAAATTGACCTCAGGCTCTTGGTTCTGAACGAGTTTTAAAGAGCTTACTCGGCGAATTTTATTCTATAGTAATAATCTGATAATTAATCAAAAATGATCTACTTATGAATTAATTAAATGCTATGCAAATCAATTCAATATTATTTATCGATGTCATGATAAATATTATACTAATATCGCGAAATAATGTTGCCAAATGTATTCATTATTCATTTTATTATCAATGAATAAATATTAACTTTTATCCAAAGGAATGAAATATTCATATATTTCGACGAAAAATTGAGTGAATGTTGTGTATAAAACGCAGAAATAACATTTTTCTAGTGCACCGATAGTTTTTGTTGATTATTATCATTATTTGAATGCTATATTTTTTATGCTCTTGAAAAATAAACGATTTGCTTCTTCATTAATGTGTTTTCATAGATGTTTATCATTAAATTGTGTCATTTATTTTTCACGTGCTCGTTAAGATCCGCAATGTTTCAAAATCTGTGACGCGAATTTTGATCTATCGCCATTAACGGATATTCGTGCAGATCTTCGGATCTAAATATCCGTTAAAAGTTCGAGTTTCGTATTATATATTAAATTAAGTGGTGGTACACCCCCTTAGATACGAGAAACTTCAATTATAAGGGTAATATGGATCGATTCCATTCAATAATATAGTTTTCCGCATTTATAACGATTTTGTAGTTCTATGCAGGGAAAAGTGTGTAAGATACAATTTACAACTTATACTTTGAAGGTGCAGAACCACCACATTGGAATCGCGCACTTCAAGAAAGTGTATAGAATACTTCAATTTTTTCACAAAAAGAACATCAAAAACCCATTAGAAATAAGAACCAGGAGTCTCATTAGCATATTTTACTCGTAATAAGTAAATTAATTTTACACTGAGTTCCAGTAGGTTCTAGAATTTTCCATAATTGTCCAAATAAATCGAAATATTTTTAAATGTACGTGAATTCTTCAGAGTTTCCCACACATCGTTAGAAAGTGCGATAAAAACATAGAAGATTTCAGAAAGTTGATAATGTTCGTTAAAGTTTAAAAAATTCTAGAGTATTGTAGGAGTGTCCGAAAAATTCAAAAAGATCCTAAAAAGTTTGTGAATTGTTAGAAAGTGCGATAAAAACATAGAAGATTTCAGAAAGTTGATAATGTTCTTTAAAGTTTAAAAAATTCTAGAGTATTTTAGGAGTGTCCGAAAAATTCAAAAAGATCCTAAAAAGTTTGTGAATCGTCAAAAATTTTTTCGGGAAGCTATTAGTAATGCGAAACAGACTTGAAGATTATATGTAGAACACAGAACTTTTTAGAGGTTCAAAAAAATCACTACTAGAAGATACTAGATAACTTTATCTAGTAACTTTATCTTTTTCATCTGACAGTTACTAATGAAAGTATGATGATCACTTATAAAAATGGTTTAAAAAAGTCATTTCTAATCTATTAATTGTAATCGTAAAACTGCATTAAAAAAATTGTTTTTGCTCTTCACACAATAAATTGGTTCAACTCCGAATCGCGACAGTTACTCTATAATTATCTAAAAAATGATTGTTGTTACCTCAACGAGTCAATCCTGGCAGCGAAAGTCCGGTGACCCCCAGTGGTTGATTGGGTGTGGTTTTCACGAACGTCACAAAAAATTCTCTTCTCACTCGAAAACGCGAATATTGGTGAAAGAATCCACAGGATAAACGAATTAATAACAGAATTCACGAGATAAAACGAATTAATAAAAGAATTCACGAGATAAAATGAATGCGCGCAACACGAACGAGTTGTGTATTACGATGGTTTCCGCTCGGAACTGAAGTTTTTGACAAATTCAGCGGTGTTTTCTGCCTTTGCAACTTTTTGTAGGAGGAGCTATTTTCCTTCATCTGAATTTTTTCATTGGAGGACAGCTATTTCCAGCAGAGGAAGGGATAATTAGTGAGTTCCATCCCTTATGTTTCCCGAAAACCGTCAACTCGGAGATAACGAAAAATGTCATCTCCTGATGAAAAATTATTTAAAGTATACCATAAAATATCAGATATGCTCCTAGTGATGAGTTGAGTAGTTTTAACATTCTTCCCAAAAAAACAATATCGACCTTTTCCATATTAGTGTTCGCGGAGCGGCCCAGAAATTGACAAGCGGCTCTCCATAAATTTGGGAAGAATGATGGAAAAGATGTCGCCGCGGCGCCGGCGCCAAAGTAAGGCTTCTACGAGTATACTGCACGACTTGTCTTTTTTTTCATTCCAGTGATTGAATATTTGCATGATGATAATCATTAAGACAATTGAAAAATGTAACTATATACTACGTTATAAAACAGACATATTGACTCGGAATATGGAACGATACTTTTTGAAATCATCAATGAAATCTGTACAGAAATTCGTTGATGACGTTATGAAACAAAAATTATACGATATAGAATTCAATTTTGCAACTAATTCAGCATTTAACAGCCCAGATATTTTTTCGTGAGAGATTAAGTTCAATGTCAATAGATATAATGCACAAGAGTTTTTATTTATCCAATGACTTCGAAAATGCATCCCTCGCACAGTTTTCATGAATTACGGTGGCTTTTTTCCATTTAAGTGGAATCAGAACTTCAAAGATTGTTTTTCTAAAATAGTCCTTAAATCTTATAACCACTGTGGGTCAATAACGACTAGATTGACCAGAAATTATTCAGCCTAAGCCATAAGCGAGTTTGTTTTCACCCGACGACAATTGACAAATTACAAAATTGAAAAGCCGTGCATGCTATTGGTTAAGAATACAATTTTTTCAACTGCAACTTGATTAATCTTTAATTATTTAATCTAGATTATCTTGATGAAAATTATTTCAATTCATGAAGAACTGGAAAATTCTCAATCTATTGAATAAATATTATTTCTGATCAGTAGAATATGAGTCAAACCATGTCAAGTAAGACTCGAAAATCCCACTTGATCGCAAAATTTTGAAACATGTGACACTAACTTCACGGTATGATTATTCCGTCGAAATTCTTTTATTTGTTGATGTTATAAACAAATCAATTTTCCTACATTGTTTATTGAAGAATTCATATCTTAATAACTATTGAAGATAATTCATCGAAATTTAGCACGATTATAGGACAATGTTAAAGTTATTAATTACAGAATTCAAAGCCATAAATTTAAAAACAAGTTTTTTTTCATAAAAATTATTTAAACAATTGTAAATTTGACTGTGTTATACATGAAAAATTTAAACAAAATCGGTAATAAATCATGCGCTAAAGATTCATGTTTAAGGATTCTTCACAATTTTTTGTATTTGCATTTACTTTGTAAAATATTAATTTTTTTGTCGCTCCTTATACGGCGTTTGTCACTCCTCGTCGCCGAGTGAGAGGCGTTGCGCACTCGACTTGACTCGCGCTACGCATTATTCTTGATTATTTTAAGTTATTCAATGATCTATGAATATTATAATAAATTACCAAAGGGAAGAAAATGTAGTTATCATTGCTAACGCAATATATTCAGAACCAATTTATGGTTTTAAAAATTCACAATCTCGAATTCTGTTATTTAGAACCTTTGAACAACAAACAAATCAAACGTAAGATTTTTGCGGATGATTTTATTTCTATTTAAAATGCAATTGTTCGTGTCGGAAAAAAGTTCGAATGCTTCGGAACTAGAGTAAAGTAAAAACAGTGTCTTCTTTTCGTATATTTATTATAGAAATAAATTGTTGATAATGGCATAAGTATGTATTACAAACGTGAAAATAATCAAATAGTAAATAACAGTGTCGAATAGTTGTATGTTCAACAAAACAAGATTGTAAATTTTTTAATTCGAATTAATTATGAAGATATTGCGATTACAATGGTTCCAAAATTGCATACCCTTTGCTGATTTATTACAATATCAAAAGATCATTGGATCACCAAGAGTAATCAAGAATAATGCATAGCGCGAGTCAAGTAGAGCACTCGGCGGCGAGAAGTGACAAGCGCCGTGCAAGGAGCGACGAAAAAATTAATATCTCTGAAACTAATTGCAAATATAAAAAAATGTTAACAAATTCTCAAACATGAATCTTTAGCACATGATTAATTACCAACGTAGTTTGAATTTTGCATTTATAATATAGTCAAATTTACAATTGTTTAAATATGCCCAGACCTGAGATTTAATTTTACAACATCCAAATTAAATAAAGTTTGTTCAACGACGTGAGAGAAATGCTCCATTTCCACACTCATAAGTTGCATTCAACTCGCATTTCTCCACGTTGTTGAACAAAATATTGTCCTTAACTAGTGTGGAACAATTTTTTTAACTCATCTGATTGCAACGCTCGCCTTTGGCTCGCGTTATAATCCTCAGATTCATTAAAAAAATTTTTTCCACACTAGTTAAGGAATATACTATTATTTTTAGAAAAAATTTTCACTAATTCATGGCCGTGAATTTTTTAATTAACAATTTAACCATTTCCCTATGATCGTGCCACTTTTCGTTGAATTACCTCCAATAGTTTTTAAGATACGAATTCTTTAATAAAACAATGTAGAAAAATTGATTTGTATATAACATTAACAGATAAAAGAATTTCTACGGAATAATCATACCGTGAAGTGAGTCACATGTACATAACATTCATGTAGGTGTTTCAAAATTTTGAGAGGTAGAGGAAATTGCGAGTCTCACTTCACATGGTTTGACTTATCAAAAACTTAATTTTTAATTCTAGGAGTTAAAATTGAATTAATTATAAATACGATTTCCATTCGATTCGAAATCTACTGATTTCCCGATATTTTTTTCTTGACAACATTAAATCAATAGTCATTTCTGTACATTCTGTTCATAGACTTCTGGCTTATTAATCACTTACAAAATAAATATGTAACTAACTGAACGTGAAATTAATAGACATTACAATGCTAAAGTATGTAATTCTCGTTATATATCGTTTCTATAACATTTCAATAGGGATTTTATATATAATTTTTGACAGTATTGTTCAAACTTCAAGTCAGTTCATAGATTCCATTACATAATAGCGTGTAGTTAAGAGTTTTTCTTAAATAGACATTGTAAAAATAACATGGGATTTTACGTCATCACTACTATTTTTCGTTTTTCAGAAACTAACGAATTAAGAAAAAATCATTCGATACTTTGCAATGGTTGTGTAATGACGCTACTTGGATTAGTAAAAGTTTTGCAGTCTATTGAAAATACACGCTAAAAAGAAATCACTCATTCGAAGCATTTTTGTGACTTACGATCAGAATTTCTGGTACTTGAAATGTACTTCGTGGCAAAAATTCTTCTTACAAGAAATTATGTTCAGTTTTTAAGGAAAATAACATTATTGCATTAAGAATCGTGAGAACGATAATTTAGAACGGTCAGAGTTGGGTTCCAGTAAAAAAAAGTTTGAATACAGACTACGTGTTGATCCTTGCGAGAAACTGCGCCCCTTCCAAGTAGAATCTCAAATTCTGGAGGCCAGTCACTGAGTTTCCTAATAAATAGATTTCTAAGCTTTATATAATATCAACTGTATCTGATTCCGATATGTAAAAACTTCCTCGTTCTGATTCTCAGAATTTTTTTTCGAGATGAGAAAAAAAAACTTTTTGTTCTTAAACACTTTTTAGGGAACTCAGGACTATTTTTCGGTGGGTATAATTGCTTGAAATTTGAAATATTTGATGTCTACAACGATACAAACAATTTTATTCGATAAAAAACGCACAATATTTCCGACGCCAAGGTTTGAACCTCTCACTTTCCGCTTAATCCTAAACAAATATACGCATCTAAACCTATACTCGCACTCAACCCATTACGCTACGACGCACATGGAAATCCTAATCGAAAAAACTTGGTCATCTCAACAGACGAATTTTTCATGAAACTGTTCGTTTTTTTAAATTCAGAAACATCATATATACTTTTGACTCGTCATTGAAATTGATATTTTATATGTGATTCTATATTATCTAGACAATAAACATATTACTACTTTAATAAATGCTATCGGTAACCACGTATTTTTAAAAATCATAGACAAGAGCATAAATTTTGCATTTTTAACGATTTATTTTTCAAGCAATAATCGCACGATAATTAACATGCTACATTGGATAAATATAACGAAAAGATTATAATTAAGTAGTGTTACAAATAATTGTCATTGACAAAATAAGCTAAGTATATAATTATATATCAAAAAGTGATCAAACCAAATACTGCGCTAGTTATATGTATTACACGATTGTGTGAAAATTAATTGTTCTTATTGTTTATAAAATTTTTCGATTCATACATACCCATAAAGTAAGAAAATATCATTGATTTTACATATTTTCGGTTATTTTATTTTTTGGGATAATGAAACAAAAGGTTGTAAAATGCAGTGTAGGTATACACTGCAAAAAGTAAAATATTGAACGACAAGAAAACGTATTAGAGCGTGCTGGCTTTGAATATTTTCGGCGGCGGCATCTTTGATCTCTGCCGCAAAACATTCAAAGCTAGAGCGTTCCAATACGTTTTTGTGTCCTTCAATATTTTCCTTTTTGCAGTGTAGTGTTATTTATAATGAGGTATTAATATTAATATAATGTGTATC
>JABFQI010000088.1:0-15896 GCA_022816925.1 Trichacis sp. ZL-2020 | reverse complement strand
GAGCAAATATAAACCCTGACTTGACAGCGAATTTTCTGGTAAGGTCAACCACTTTAGCCACGTTCTCATTCACATTATGTCACTGTTTTACTCTTTATACCCACGATATATCCCCTTTATCTCCCCTTTATATGCACTTCACGTGCCAATAGACATATTCTTTTGATATCTTACCAAGATCTGGATTTTGGCACAAATTTCTAAAGTATCCGATTTGAGCATAATTTGAAAGAGATTATGATTCTCATGAAAGTTTCTAAAATTTCAAATTTTGTGTTTTACAGTTGCGGAATTATGGTATTCTGCACAAAATAATTGTGACATTCATTTTAGATCTTTGAATAATATTATGTAACAATTAATGTATACTCAATTTTATACAAATGAAACTTTTTCAAAATTTGAGTACGTGAATGATATATTGCAAATTAAATATTCTCAGTCATTCCTAAAATAATGGATTTTTAGAAAATTTCTAAAGTCCAGAACTGATGCACGAAATTCCAGAATTTCGATTTTTCGCAATATCAAACATCGTTATAAATGAAACAAAACTCAAAAATTCCAAAAAAATTTGCTAAATGTTGGATTTTTCTGCAAAATACGACATTCTGTATAATATGTAATGTACATTATTGATTAAACATTAAAAATTTAATATTCACATGCAAGTAGAAAAGGAATGAATTCGAAAGGAACAAAGTGGCAACTTGTAGGACTTGTAGAAATTGACTTGTAGAAATGGTTTGATCAACTCACATCGACTTGCCACAGAAAAGCAGCTTGCTGCTCTCACTGCGAGGGCCGCCAAGTTTTTCCTTGTTTCTGGGTGGAAATAGTCGTCACTGGACACAACACCGGCAACTTGCGAAGTAATTGAACAGTTCGAACTTCTGTAACATGGAGAATATTCTACTTTGAGATGATTGCATCAATGAAAAGCGGCGAAATAAAAAGGAAAATCGTGCCTGGATCTGAATCAGCCTGAAAATCAGGGTCTTTAGCCTGTATTTTTTTCTCGATGAAACTTGACAATTTTGGCCATTCTCCATACAAATTCATCCGAGAATTTGGGTGCAAATGTTCAAAATCGAGTTCCAGCTGTCGACATTAACGTTACATATATGTTTTTGAAGCTTTTACACATTCTTCGTGAAGAAGCTCTATATTCTTAATTTTCCACCATTTCTTACCAGTGTAAATCCTTGTTTCTCTTTGAGAGCGGGGTAAAGTTTCATGTACTTTTGAATATCCGTTTCTTCATTTCTCAACATCTGTGTTCGCAGCTTAGCTGTCATTTTCCATGATTTTCGTGTTTGATTCCAAGGAACGACATTATTTTGAAGCCAAGAATTTTCTTGTTCCACTTCATCGTCAGCTGTCGTTTTGAAGAGGTCCGAAATATGAGAAAATTACAATAAATATCGAAGTAAAAAATAAAAACAAAGAATGCGATTCTTACGTGTATAACAATTTTCATCTTCTGAAGCTGCGTCGTTGCAGGATTTTGTTTTCGATTTATTTCGCCGAAAACTTCGGCGAAGAGTTTGATATTTCATTAGGATTTTCCCCTTGCAAATTGTCTTTTTATTTGTTTTTTTTTCCTTCAACACGTAAGTTTCCTGAAACAACAATTTTCCATCGTTAATTCAACTTTTTTTACTGTTTAATTTTAGTATAATCCATACACTTACGAGAATTTCTTTTGGAAATAATTGTGTAATTTTTCGGCCAAAAATTCAGCTCTTTCAAGATATATTCTGAAATTAACAATATTCATGAATCTCTACACATGGTAAATCATTTCTGGTAGATAAAAAACGGCATTTAGTTTTCTGCTGTTTTTGAAGATAAATTTTTGTCGGTTTTAAGTGTAAGCTGTTCTTACACGAACCTTGAGTTTGAATGTTTTTTCAGTTCGTTGCGCACTATGCAGTCAACCAACACATTTCTATGGTGATCATCGAATTCCCCTATGTCCGAATTCTCAAAGATAACATTTCTGCCATGAGGGGATTCTTCCAGGATTGCTTTTAAATCCTGCGAAAAAATTGGTTGATTATGAAACTTCAAATATAATATGCAAAACTTTTTAATCTTGAGGCAATGTGAAATCTATAGTGGCAACATGAATCACAAAATGTATTCCAAAAACTTTTTAATTTATTGTAGAATCGGATAACTGAGCCCTTTTTTTAATATTAACAAATTAGAAGAAAAATCTTTATAATAAAATCATTTGAAAGTTATGTTGCCAGTACAGAGTCCAAAGCTCCTTAACAGCTAGAACAACTAACATAAATTTCATTTGTATCTTGAGAATATTTTTTTTCTTGTTATCATTGAATTCTTCTGACAACTTCCTTTTTTGCGAAGGGTACTCTTCTACGACTTCCGCTTGTTCTTTTGAAGTTGAAGGATGAGGTTCATGTCCAATCTCGGATTCTTTCGTATGCTGCCTGTCTATAGCAAACAATCAATTCTTGAATTAATAGTCATTACTTTATTGTTGAAAACTTAAAATATACTTTTTTCAAAAATTTTTGATACAGAAAAATTTTACATTGTTAATCTTTGAAAAATGATATGAAATCGACATGTTTATTGTTTGAACGATTTCATAAAGACATTATTCTCGATATTTCGAGATTAATCAAACTGTA
This sequence comes from Trichacis sp. ZL-2020, assembly GCA_022816925.1. Lineage (NCBI taxonomy): Eukaryota > Metazoa > Arthropoda > Insecta > Hymenoptera > Platygastridae > Trichacis > Trichacis sp. ZL-2020. The sequence goes on along the minus strand of JABFQI010000088.1, from coordinate 13,233 downwards.
GGATGATAAATCCACTTTGCGTCTGGTTAGCCAAATTCCGTAACTTGTATGTATGTATAAAAACTGACATAAATTTGATTACATTTTCAATTGTTCTATGAAATCCACAAAATGTATCATTTTTTTTATAACTTTATGAATAATTCTGGGGTTTTCTAAAAAATTTCAATATAAATTTTTTCAAAAATTGTTAACTATTGATAGGAATCATTTTTACATGTTAAATAAAGTGAGTTTTTCGTTGGTTTATATGTTAGAGAGTTAAAATTATAAAATTTTTCACAATGTTCTGCTGAAATCACAAGGATCAATTGATTTTGCCTGAATTTCATTTTTGATTTAAGCCGATAGAATGTTTCAAGTTGTTATTGCTATTATTACCTTAACTTATCATGGGATTATTTTGAGACTTGCAATTCGAAAACAAATAATTATTTTTCACAATTTTTTGTTGAAATCACAAAAATCTATTGATTCCGCCAGAATTTAATTTTTGACTTAAGCCGATAGAATATTTCAAGCTTTTAATGTTATTATTTTATAAACTTATCATGGGATTATTTTCTTCCGAGTAATAGCAGAATTTGTTTGAATCTAACGAACTTTTTTAGGAACAAACAAATTTTATTAGAGACAAATTAAGACACTTATTTGTGTGTACCAAATAGACTTTACCAAAAAATGTGGAACAGCTAACCAAATGTTTGTTTGGACAAATAGCTACCGAATTATTTGTTAGGCTGTAACAAATTTGATTTGAGCGATCCAAATTGACTTTATTGTGTTCACTGTGATTAATGAAAAATGAAAATTTTCTACTGTCATATTTTTACTTGTTCTTACTAAAATATAAGTTTTACTCAACCAATTTCTTTAACATCGTCATCAGAGTCAAGTATAATAATGTGCTTATGGTCATCAGAGTCATCGTCATCAGAGTCAAGTAATGTTTCATCGACAAAGCTTCCTTTTTTGAAAATGTTTTCCAACTTTTTTTGCAATGGAACACATTGATTTTGTTCAGAAGAGCTTCAGGCTTGATTTGGTTCGTCAATCGTCAGCGTAGCTGGACATGGTTCATTCTGAAATAATGTATGAATGTTGTTGAACATGATAAATACTTGTACCCCTGTAATTTTTGTTTTTTATGAAGTGACAAAATTTGTATGAAATTGAGAAAGTTTTTATGAAATTCCAAAATTTTTCAAAAATTTTACGAATTTCTTATAAAAATAACAAAGAACTTTAACGATGACAAGGAGCTAAAATTTCATCAAGTTTTAATTACAAATTTATAAAATTACAAGATTTCAGATATTTTTCGTTCGAAACCGCCCCACTGTACTTTTTTTCGAACAAAGAATCTACTTATTACCTAACCAAAACCTCTTAACTAACAATGAATTTAATTTAACCTTAGATAAATCAATTTGATATGAAATTTGAAATCAAATAACGAGATTTCGCCTTAATATTAAGCCCTTATCGAGTAAAAGAAAAAAAGATAAAAAAAATGTAATGAAAATAAAAATATGAACATTGAAATTGCAAAAATTTGAATTGAATGGAAAAACTGTAAAATATAATTTCAATTATTTACCAAGAAAGTATGACACCACAACCATTCTCCATGAATTGTAACGAAATAATTTCAATTATATTTTAGAGTTTTTACAATTAAATTCCAGTTTTTTCAATTTGAATTTGAATTTTTATATTCATATTTTTATTTATCAAATTTATCTAAGACTAAAATTGATCTTTCTTGTACTTGATATAGACTCATAAACTATGTGTGGAAAATTTTACCATGGATTTTTGGGCTCGCAGCGATTCAATCAATTTTTGAAATCTTATTTTGTCACCGACTGTAACCACAAGGGCGCTGATATATGGTTCCTCGATGATTTCAAGTATATCGGGACTAATACTTTCTTCTGTTAAAGAAAATCATAATATTATGTCGGTTTGTATGTTTCAAAATTTTTTTTTTTTTATTTCATGTAAATTTTTAGTTGTTCAATATAAGCGATATAATTTAGTATGCTGGCAAGTAATTTGAAAATTAAAAAATCAAATTCAATGTCTGAGATAAGATAAATGTAAAAAAATGATTCCACAAATAAAAAATTGAAAAGAAAATTCTAGAAATGAAAAACAGGAAAAGAAATCGTCAATTTTTGACTAATTGTGGAAATAATGCAGAAAGTTTAAGCCTAATGTCTGAAAATTCAATGAATCGAGTAAAGCTAATGAAAACTTAATTCGAGTATTCCAACATTCTGATATCTCAAATTATTTCGATTTATAGGTTATGTTGCGAATTACATGTTTTTATTTACATATTTATCCAAAAATACTGTTCAAGATATCAAGTGAATCACGCGCAGATCAAAAATAGTGCACATAAATATCACATTTTATTTTATTTGTTGCAAAACGATTTTACCATGCTAATTATCTACAAGAAAATTTCCCCTGAAACTTACTTTCAAATCTTTCGATTGTTGTTTCGGAAATACCGACTTCCTGAAGGAGTTGGCGTGTCGTTTTATCCTCCATCGTTGAATTTGTGTAGCACTGATGAAATTGTATTTAAGAAATTCCCGATGTTCGCGGAAGAAAATTGTACTGAAAACGGTGGAAAACGAAACATGCAGGCACATAGGATAATGAAAAAAGCGGAACTGCCGAAAGGGCGCGAACACGCACGAACTGTGACGAACTTGAATCGTCAAGAGCATACGCAACTCTACAACTCATATTCTTGAAGTTTTGTTGACTCGTAAAAACGCATTACTAGATTATGTTGCTTATAACATTTTTTAAAAATTATGAAATATTCGTATAAGTTCAAAGTCATATAATATAGATCATTGATTAAGTAAATTATTTTCGGACATGTTTGGTAGGTATTTATTAATTTCTCTGTTGCATAAATCAGATTTTTTATAAAAAAATAAAAATTAAATGAAATTCGAAATTTTTAAATTAAATTCTAACTTGATTAGGGCGCGCGTACCGCGCGCGTTGCATCTAAATATTTTTATATGAAATTGTAAATTTCACTTACTTATCTCGAATACATTACGAATTCTTTCAAACAATAGGTTTTATTTTAGTTATTTCTCGAAAGAAAAATTATTTTTTGGTTTTGTCCATCTCAAACAAATATCATTCAAAAAAATATATTATACTATTTCTTTTAGTGGGTATACACATGCCAATATTCAAAATTGTGAAGTTTAAAACAATTCTGTGTAAACAAAATTCTTCAGTTTTTTGTTTTCACGCCCTGAAGTGTAAACTTTTACAGCATCCCATGAACGAACTCGTGATAAAGCCACATATAGTTGTCCATGGTTGAAAACATCTTTTCGTAAATCTAATCCAATTTTCTCAAAAGTTTGTCCTTGTGATTTATTTATTGTCATTGCAAAAGCAAGCCTCACAGGAAATTGTCGTCTTTTGAATGAAAATGGATAAATGTTGTCACATGTTAGCGAAATACGGCTTATAAAAACAATACTTCCAGATTTGTCACCAGTTAATATTTCGCATTTGAGTAAATAGTCGCTTGTTTCAAGAACCAATAGACGTGTTCCATTACATAAGCCTTCACTAATGTTCAAATTGCGTATAAGCATTAAAACACAATATTTTCGTAAGAGCAATTCATGAGGTGGCAAAGATGGTGGCGATAAACTATTCAAATACTCTGGAAGAAGAGCTTCTCACATGTCTCCATTATCATCGTCGAAATCTATACTATCAATGCTTTTATAAAGTCTTTCTGTAGATTTATCCAAGAGTTGCACGACACGATCGTTTATTTCTGCAACATCAATATTTCGTGCGGATAAAATTGCACGTTCTGCAATTGTTTTAAAATTGTTCTGTTGGATCAAATCTCCATAAGTTTGTACAACAATGTCATCATTGTCTGGAGCCATGCAACAATCTGGCAACTGAACCGTATCGTCACGATCATTCAAAGTACCATTTCCTATTTCCAAAACAAACTGAGCAAATTCCTGTTCTTCCTGTTTAGCTCTCATATTTTTCTTCAATGCGTGTTGTTGGAAGTTTTTCCATAAAGGGCAACATTTCATGGATAAGTTGACTGTTTCACCTCGGGTTCCACCTTGTTTTATAGGAAGTAACTGGCGAAAATCACCACCCATGATCATTATTTTCCCCCCAAAAATCTCATCATTTTCCATAATTGACTGTAAAGTTCTGTTGATTACTTCTAATGCATAACGGGGTGCCATGGGTGCTTCATCCCAGATGAAAATATCGACATTTTTCAGATACTGTCCCTCTTTTGATTGCACTTTTATATTTGAAGATGAATCGCCAAAAAGAGGAACAGGTAAACCGAATGTTTTGTGAACGGTTTTACCTTGCGGTAATAATGTAGCTGCAATGCCAGTGAATGCTATTCTGCTGACTGATTTACCTGTTCTTCTTAAGAGATAATATAATGTTGTGTAGACAAAAGTTTTTCCTGATCCACCAGGCCCATCAACGTAGAAGCAGTTGTCATTTAGGGAAGAATTTCTTGCAGTTGCTAAAATTGTATCAACAAATTGTTTTTGTTCGTCGTTAAGCTTTTCATATTGTTGATTTCCTTTTTGAAGCATCTGCTGCAGATCCTTTTGATCGGTAATTTTCACTGGAATCTCCATTTGTTCCATTTCATCATCGGAGAAGTTGTGCCCATAGTCACGAAGAATTTTTTGAATGTCTTCGTATGCCAATTTATAACTGTGAATTGAATCAAACTGCCTTGTATAATCTTCAGACATAGCATCTTTAAATTCATTCCACAGTTCATTTGGGTAAATCGGTTGACAATGAATCAATATCCTTGCAAACAAGTTACGCAACTGTCGCGGCATCATTCAAGATATTGCTTCGTTCATAGCTTTTTTCCATTCGTCATCATTTTCAATAAGTCCCATAGCTAGACAGGTTTCTGTGAATGTGGGTAAAACTATTCCATTGTGAGTCCTCAAATCTTCGAAACTTGTCGCACCTCTCACATTTAGCAATAATATTCGTAGATGAAACAATTCAGTTTGTGCTGGACTGACAGAGTACATTCTACCAATGCAATTGAATCGAGACTTTCGTTTGACCCACCGACAGAATGTTTTGTCTTCGACTTTTTCTTTTTTGAAGACATAATGCAATGGAATTTCACCATACAAATAATTTTTTGCTTCGGGATCTCCGGCATTCAGTTGGAAATAATCGAGTAACATTGTAATTTGTTCCAAGGCGGAAACAATACCTTCTTTGTCATCGATGTCTTTGATCAGTACACTTTGCTCATTCTCCAAATGTACAGGTAGGCGGACAATCGTGTGACTTTTTTCTTGGAGACACTTTCCAAGAATTCTCCAACATGCTTCGATTGGGCTTACATATCGTGCATCTATGAAATCTTTGACTTCGTCATGATTTATCGAGTTCTCAGTATTTTCTTCGGATGACATGCCTTCATTGTTGTTAGTGACAGTGAGCGAGGCTGCATCGTGGCCTTTGTAAATATATTTGTAGATATATTTAACTGCTTGAACACTGGATACAACTTCTACATTGATGTGACAGTTAAAGAAAAGCAGTAGTTTTGGTGAGTAAGGAACCACATGTGAATTGTCAACTTTGTAATTGCCAAGTTTTTCATAAGTTGTGCCAAATTTTTGTCGGCGGTATAGCGGATATCCGTTTTCTCCAACTATTGTTTCTGATTGATAATCTTTAGGGAAATGCTTTGAACATCTATTATTCACTAAACACCAATCGCCACATGGACCATGAATCATATTTTTCATAACTATTTCATGGAGAGTCGCATGTTCATTTGGATCTGGAATTTCGGCGGAAAGGAACTTATCCACTTTTTTGGGCGTATCAAGTTTACAACCGGTTTTCAATGTCACAAGCAAATGCATATGTGGCAATCCACGTTTTTGAAATTCGATGACGTATACGTGGGCAGCTGTTTCACCAAAATATTTTTGTCGAATGATGACGTCTAAAAGTTTATCTTTTTTCATGTTGAAAACTCTCGCGCATAAATCTGGCCTATCTGAAGTTTGTTGTCCAGGCAACAAATTTTCACGTATTTCCTTCCAATTTGGATTGCATGTCATAGTTATAAAAAGGTCTGGTTTTCCAAATTTCCTAACAACAGCCATGGCATCTTGATAATGCTGCAGCATATTGCGCGGAGAGCCAGTGAATGTGGAAGGTAATATTGTAACTCGTCCAATATTGCAATTTTCTTTATTCGAGCAGTTTTCAAGGTAATCATGTAAACCTTTGTATGTATCCACGCGTAATTTATTTTGATTGGCTCTTATAAATTGAGTTCGATCTTTTTCAACTTTAACGTAACCATCAACGATCCACTGTTGAAACAATCTACGTCCCATGAGAAAAGGGTTATATTCATCCCTAACTGCCATTCTGTATTTAATATATGCAGATCTTGTCACTTTTTTTTGAACACCTACACATGGAATATTTGAATGCCAGCCTTGTGTACCATGCGGATAGAAGATTGGATAAATCCAAGGTTCAACGTTTGGATCCATAGTGCTGACATACTTCAAAGATTTAGTTACTTTGTCACGTATCGTTACATAAGATTCCGGAATCTCGCCATCTGCAGTAGTTGAAAAAACTGCTGCTACTTCGTTAACTCTTTGGAAATTGTATCTCCTTTTATCCGTTCCTGATTTTAATGAAAAAAGAAGAACTAATTCTTCAGGCGAATCACAATCTGTGTCATGTTGAGTGTTAAATTCATCAGCCATCACTTCGTATGATTGTGCGAAAATATTGTATTCCCTTATCATTTGATCAAGTGACAACAATAAATTATCATTTAAAACTTTGCTTCGCTCCATTCTATAAGACAGAGCTTCATTGGGATCGACTATGAAGAGCTGTCCGTAGGTTGGCAAATCATTTCGTTCAGGTTAAAGTGCTATATTAATTTGATAGTAAATTTGACCCTGAATTTTGAAACAAAATGGTCCTGGTCTTCGTTCATTGAAATTCATCAGATTGGCATTAAAAGATGCAAAAGCAAACGAACTGTTGTATAGGCGTATGTTATCTAAAAAATGTTTTGATTGTTCATTCGAGCCCTGTAACAAATTTTTGAGTAATGCCGGTGATTCAGGAAGAGGCTCGAGACATACTTTTCCGTGTTGGCAACAATCGTGGAAAGATTCCTTCTGATTGGTAACTTTTTCAGAAATGAAATGTTTTGCGTCGCAGTGTATGCATAATATGTCCAAAGGCCCAATGTAATCTTCAGTGACACAATCAATATCTAAATCCTGAATGTTCGAATTCTTGAATGCTTTTTGCTGCGCACTTCGCCGCGAATCTGTGTTACGCAGAAGGTATGCTTTTTGACTTGTTAAATGATTTTTGCGCTCTTGCGTTACGATTGCGCTCAGTGTATCTGCATCCATATTCTCGCGTAATTCTCCTTGGCGTTGGATATATTTTTTTTGATACTCTGATTGCTTCTGGCGCTCTTGTGAAATCTTTCTTTCTAATTCCTCTTTATCCATACTTTGATTCAACTTTTTTTGGCGTAGTACGTACCTTCTTTGACTCTCCGTTTGTTTTTGGCGTCTTGTCGAAATGATAGGTAGTTGTACCGTATCTACTGGTGTACTCACGTTGTTATCTAAAGTTCTAATCTCAGTACTCTGTGGTCCTGAATTTTGTTCAGTAGCTATATTCTTCGAAGGATTTTCGTTGTGAGGAACCTGCGAGGTTTTACCATTCATTTGAATATTGAAATCAGCATTATGTGTGGTACCACATGAATCGGAATCAAGTTTCTCGGTTCCTTTAATATCTATTTCTTTTTTTTCCTTTTTTTCTCTTGACCTGGCTTTGCATTCAGCATTTCTCTTTCTTTTCGCACTTTGAAATGCTTCCTCCTCCTCTGGGCTACGAACTATTTTCCTCCTCGGCATGTTGATTGAAAAGAACAGAAGGTGAAGAATAAAATGTCCCAAAATTCCAAGCTTATTGTTCAAATATTAGTCTTCAAGGTTTCAAGGTTTCGAAGTTTTATTTTTCAAGATTTCAGGGTTTTGTTCTTTGAGATTTAAGGGTTTCGGTCTCCAAGGTTTCGGTTCTCAAAGTTTCAGTTTTCAAGATTTCAGGGTTTCGTTTTTCAAGATTTAAGGGTTTTGGTTATAAAGATATCAAAGTTTCAGGTTTCAAGATTGCAGGGTTTCGTTTTTCAAGATTTCAGGGTTTTGGTTTTCAGGATTTCAAGGTTTCGTTTTTCAAAGTTTCAGTTTTCTAAATTTCGGGGTTTCGGTTTTCAAGTTTTCAAGGTTTCTAGGTTTCAAAGTTTCAGTGTTCAAGATTTCAGGGTTTCGTTTTTAAAGATTTCAGGGTTTTGGTTTTCAAGGTTTCAAAGTTTCAGTTTTCAAGATTTCAGGGTTTCGGTTTTCAAGGTTTCAAAGTTTAATTTTTCAAGATTTCAGGGTTTCGGTTTTCAAGATTTCAAGGTTTCAAATCATTCACAACGTAATGATGTCTGGGTTAAGTATAACCTTCATGCCTACAATAGAGTAGGTTCAGAAATTTGAACAGAAAAATATAAATAATTTTTTTCTATTAAAAACAAATCAACAGTGTACAGTAATTATGTAATAATTGACATTAACAATAACAGGCAAAAAATCGACCACTGACAGTTCACAATCACCACCTCTGGAACCTGAAACAAAAAAAGACAAATTAGTTATTTAGTTTTTTTCCATGAATGTTTAAGTCAACCCTAAGAAAAATATCCACATAATTTGCGCACATGCGCTATGATGCGACTTATTGGCTGGTTTATCACGTGATAAACCAGCTGGTCCATCATCTAATAGCGTAATCAAAAGTGCAGGTGGATTTTGACATAATAATATCATGTTTTATATCATGCGGGAGAAAAAAAGATACATTTTTTATGAATGTTTTTCATAAGTATAGATTTAAGATAAAAAAAGTCTTTTTTCTCCCATGTGATATAACATATGATATTGTCATGTCAAAATCCACCTGCGCTTTCCACATGCGCTTTTACCTACGCTATCACATGATAGATCACGTGATAAACCAGCCGATAAATCACATGATAGCGCATGTGCGCGAATCATGTGGATATTTTTCATAGGGAACATCCGTTATATCATTCAATGTAGTTATTCTTAATTAAGAGTCTGCAAAAGTATGTATAAATTCTATGTAAAGCATTCATATGGGTTTTACATGCTAAGTGATTAGACAAGTAGCGATCAAAATAGAAATGTACCATTAATGCATAAAAAATCTCTTTGTGGGTTTTCCCGTGTTTCTGCATGTGAATTTACAATTTTGTTTTTCAGAACATACAGTATACTTCAAATAAGATTATTAAAATTCAAAAATTTTTAAGTTGATTAGAAAATTCCTAATGCACCAAAAGTTTTCAACTATTCAAAAATGTTTCTAACTATAAAAATTTTACTGAAGAAATTATGCAATTTTTTTATTTTCAAATTGATGGTTTATGATTCCTTTGAACAATAGCAAATTTATAATATTGTGCAGAACACATATTGCAAAATGCATTGCACAGAAAAGAAACAAATTCAACATTATTTTTAATATTACATGTTTCTAAATTAAGACACATTTGTCGGGAAATCATGATTTATTTGAAATCATTCTACAAAAAATATTTACGTTGAATACCCATGAAGGTGTACTTGAGGTGAGTGAATCGCATAGTTACCCACCCTATACCATGTGAAAATTTAAAAAAAAGTACTTGTAATCCTTTAACCTTCGAGTTGAAGTCTGGCTAAAATATATCCAATACCTATAATTAATTATTCATTACACATAACTCTTGCCTGATGATTACAAGTATCTTTTTTGCGAGTGCTAATGGTTTTCCTATGGTTCGCCCACGTGGTACAACCACATGGGCATGTTACATGTTTTTTGCAACAGAAGTGCAATCAAAAAAATATTTTAAAAAATATAAATTTTTTGAATATATACAAAATGTTACAAAAGTGAAAAATATCGTTCAATTCAAAATTATTTTTCAACAACAATTTCTTCAAAATTCCTAAATATTTCAGCAAATTTTTTTAACTGATAGATTGTATGTTAATAAACATCTGAAATTTTCTAAAAATTCATTTTTTTTATTTTTATTATCGATCACTACTTGCCAGATCACTTATCTTATCAAGACTATCAAAACCATGCTGATATTTTGAACATAAGAGGATATATCGAAATTAATTATTTTACGATCTTGATTAAAACAAAAAAAAGTATAATAAAAATTAAATGGTTCGAATATAACTGAATATCATGATCGAATATTAGAAAATTTTTTAAATTGTAATTCATAATTTTCTATAAATCATTATAATGAAAGTTTAACATACATTTTCATAATGAAATATAAAACTTTTAGCTTTCAAACTCTAATTTATTCGTAAAAGAAAAATGATATTCTTGAAGTGAAACAACAATAAGCTTTATATCAAAATAAATTGAAATTATTAGATTATAAATATAATAAAACATACGAAATGTGAAACTGAAAAAATACTTTATTGTATAGTCCTGTCTCACTTCCAAATAAGTAAAAAAGTATCTGACAGATATGTACAAAATTTATTTTTTTTGTGAAATACAAATTTTTCAATTTTTGGCCTATATTTCGTTTTTTTATTGAATAAATTGTTAGAAAATAAATTATTTATATTTATCGACTATCGAACTTTTTTTAAACACAATTTTCAGATAATAAGTTGTTTTGAAAATTAGAAAATTTGATGGAGAATTATTTGTATAGTAATAATAAATTGTAACATATGTTCATAAAATCAAAATCGAAAAAATTCTACCTCACTAACTTGCACTTCAAGTCCAGAAGCAGATTTAGTGCATGTCACAAAGCGATTTTTTGTTGTTGTCTTGTGTTGATTTGGCTCTTGCTCTCCTTATGCAGATGCTTCACGCTAGTTTCGTATAGACAGAGCGATTTGTCTTTGTCCGCCGAAACAGATACTTCTGTTTTATAGCTAAAAGAAGAAATATTTTATTTGTTAACGATGAAATTCGTTTCATTGCATGTAATACATAATTTTTTATTTTATTGACGCAAACAATTAAAATATTTTTTAGTGTCAACAATTTTGACATGAAAGAAATAAAATTAATTAAAACAATTCAAATATCTTTATGTTAAAATTTTCATATCTATTTATAATCTGTTTACTACATAGTTAATAATAAAGTAGTCAATTTTCGGTCAAACATAACCTCGAATTTTGCCGAGTGTCATACATACCTTTTGTAATAATCGCTACGCAAGTATTTTCACACACCAATGAAAGTGCACTGTTCCGTAAATGTACGGATTTTTTATCAAACAATTTCTTCAATTGTTTAATTATAAAACAACAAATAAACTGTCTTTCGCACTTTGACTTTTCCGGTTTTGACGGGTTGTTTTTGTTTTCTTCTTCTTCTTGTGTTTGTGACTCAAGTCTCTGTGTGAGACTTTACGCCAGTTTTTGTTTTGATTTTTTTAGGAATCTCCCCGCACTGCTGCCAACAAAAAATTGTGATTCTCGATACAGACTTGGTTGAAAAGTGTATATATAGGAGGGAATTTTTTTCTAAATTTAATTTTAAAAAGTAATTTATCATGAAAAGGTGTCATAATATTGAATTTATTAATGTAAGGTATATCAATTTAAAGTGGTTTAGAAATAGGATTGCCATGTAAACGCAGATGCATATCAATGATACACAGTGAATAAGTAATTAAAATGAAAAATTGTAACTAACTTAATTAATATGTTAAAATATAAAAATATATATATTTATACAATAATCAATGAACGATGTATGTAATTATTGTTGTTTGTTATTTTTTATTGTTCTTTGTTATTATTCTTTGTTATTAGAATTTTCAAGTGCTGAGTAAAAAATTGTTTACTCATCATTTATGTTTGCGCGTTTATTCATGTTTAAGAACATTAAATTTCAAATGTTGTTTGATATTATCAGTTTTTTCAAAAATTTATAACAACAATTGTCTAAATTGTTTGGTAATAAAGTGTACCAGAATGGAACACATGTCATGAGTAATTATCAAAAACAAAAAAGCTTTTCCCAAGAATTTCAATAAGACATTCCAAAAACAAGCAAACAACAAATTTTCATTGTTATGTTACTTTTATTGGAATTATAATTCCAATAAAAGTAACATAACTCGTCCTTACAGATTTAAAAAGCAGCATGATTAAAATGAATTTTTTGCAAATGTAAATTTTTAATAAGTCAAATTGTTACAATACAGGGAAAAAAGTTAATGAAAATATGAATAAATTCAAAATTAATGCTTTATTTTTATTATAGTATAATTTTTGAATTAAATACAAATATTAAATATTAAAATATTAATTATTAAGTATAAATACAAATCTTATTTAAGTTGCGACTTATACGTAGTATCACAATTAATTATCACCTCGAAATTGGAATACGTAGGTGCAATAATATTGAGAAATGGAATTTGCTCCGTATGAGATAAAAAAAAAGTTTGCTTTGTTTAAACATTATGCCTTGCTGACCTTTTTTCGACATAGAACGAAAGATATAACTACATTTGGTAATTAAATGTAGATATTTTTAAAAATGTGACTTATATGTAGTATCACAATAAATTATCATCTCGAAATTGAAATACGTAGTAGGTGCAATGAAACTAAAAAATGGAATTTAATCCGTATGAAACTAAAAAATTTTTGCTGTGTGCTGTGTTCAAACATTATGCTTCGTCGCCGTTTTTGTCATCCATGCAAAGGCGCTGTAATAGAGAGTTTTGTTACTTCATTTGGTCATGGAAATCATGAGTATTTAAAAAAATGATTATTTCTACAATACTTTTAAATCTTTCCCCAAATGGTCATTTTCAAGTCTCTTCCTCTTGGGGGTAATGACAGCTTTTATAACTGACATCCCTTGCGGAAAAAACCCCCAAAATTTTTAGGGTTAACCCTCAACTCGAGAGTAAACCCTGAATTTTTCAGGGTTTACCTTCAACTTGAGGGTTCACCCTGAAGTGTTTTCAGGTTTAACTCTGAAATTTAGGGTTTACCCTGAAATGTTTTAAGG
>JABFQI010000087.1:0-15901 GCA_022816925.1 Trichacis sp. ZL-2020 | reverse complement strand
CCAAAAGACTCCCATTACACTCCCAAAAGACTCCCATTACACTCCCACAAGACTCCGATATCAATCCCATGAGGCTCCCATTCAAGTCCCGCGAGAATCCTATTTCAATCCCACGAAACTCCCATGAGGCTCCCACGAGAGGGTCACGATTTCGCTGAAACTCCCGGAATCGAGACATCAGAAGCCTCATGGGATAGAAATGGGATATCCCATTTCATTCCCATTTCAATCCCATAACACTCCCGCGGGAGTGTCGTGGGATAGAAATGGGAGTGAAATGGGAATTTTGTGCTGTGTGGGTATACGACCCTACGGTATGTGAAGTTATAACGATTGCTACTGATCCAAAAAAAAATATGATAATAGATTATCCAAGGTCAGCATAAATAAACGAGATATAAATTAAAATAATCAAATAAATTTAACTGTCGTAAAATAGCGAGCTCTAATCTAATTCTCAAGAAATAATCATACTTTGCTAGTTTTTCGGATTCTCGGAATATATTCTTGACATTAATTTGCAAAATAAACCTATTCAGTCCTTAATTGTAAATATGATGAGGTCATCGAAACGTGAAGTAATCCAAGAAAACCCTCGACCAGCTAAGCAAAAGCGCGCCCAACTGACCGGTCCGCACCTTTCCATACCTTAGGGATTTCCGGGTATACTCTGTCATCAATCTGGACTTTTTTTATAATGCCTTTCATCTTTTAGAAAACTTTTTGAAATTTTTAGAGCTTTTTTCGGAAATTGACAAATGTTTTTAAAACCTTCTCGAATTATTTCATAATTAATTGCACAAATTGTTGAAATGTTTAATAAGTTTTTAAGATCTTATACTGAAAACTTTCTAGGCGATTCTGGAATATTTTTTAAACCTTTGGAATTTTGAAATCCACTAAATGTTCAAGGCAATTTTGGAACTTCATAAAATCTCCTGAAACCTTTCGGCAAATTCTGAAATACTCTAGTACACTTAGAAAAATGGTTCTTGTGTATTCCAACCAAGAAAAAGTTGGTTGGAAAATATTATTCCTAATCGCTAAAAAATCTGGTTCCTCCAACTAAGATATTTACTGAAGGAACATGAAGGAACATAAAGTTTGGTACAATGGTCCAGATTTCACGTTTCTGGATACACCAACCAAAACGCATAGTTAAAATTGGCTTTAACCAGAAAAGTTAAATACACGCACTAGATTTGAGTCATTTGAGCAACTAGAAAAATCTGGTTGCTGTTATTAAGAATTTTTTTGTTGAAAAAATAATATGTGTTCCGATTGAATCAGCGGAATCATTTCTTCTAATATTTGACTATGATTTTGTTTTAAATCTCATAATATTTTCATGATATGAATAATTTTCTGATAACTTATGTCTTGAAACGCTAACAATTTCTTCATTGATTTTATATCGATCGTAATTTTACAACGTATAACCTCAAAATGAAAAAAACGAAAAAAATGACTTGGCCATTGTGACCTTGTTGTCACATCCAGATTTTCTTGTTATTACAACGAGAATTTCAATTTAGTATCGACCAGGAAAATTTTGTTAAAGCCAATTTCAACTATTTACTTTTTGGTTGCGACACCTAGATATTTCTCTATGGGTATGCGATGGAATCTTCGAATAATTTTTTTTGAATATACAGTAAAAAAGATATAAGAGCAAATATGTAGTAGCAAAATCCAAATATATCAAATGTCGAGAGATACATTTTTATTCATTAATTCATTGAAAAAAGCTGTATTATAAGATGATGTTGCTAAGTTATTATATTATAATACACTGCAAAAAATGGAGTCCTGCTACAAGACATTTTTTGACGCCATTTTCGAGACGCTTTCAGCTGACTTCAAAAAAACACCCTTAAATAAGACATTTCTAAACTGGAGACATTGATTACGTGTCTTTGTGTCTCATACAAAGACACGTCTTAAACCCTTTTTTTTTGCAGTGTAATGTTAATTTTTCAGTTATATCTTATATTCCATTTTTCCGTAATTTTCGGATACTATGCATACATAATTTATAGTTTAACATTTCCTCAATAATACTCGTGTTTGTAAAAAAATTATAAAAAATTTTTACAATTCAAATTATCACATTTTATTTAAATCATGAAAAGTATCAGTGCTGTTATCGTAAACTTGCAAAATTTTGAATTGTTCTATTGAAATGACCAACTTTTGATTGAAATGTTTCTTTTTAAAAAAAAAAAAATATTTTAATAGAAATTTAAAAGGGTTCATAACAAAAACTTTTCCAACATTTTATTAATAACTGCAAAATTTTCGAACATGATCTTATAGGTAGTTTCAAAAAATCCTTTCAGAAACTATTCAATAATCTTTTCCCACAATATTTCTATTCCTCGACTTTCGGAATGCGATCGATTTTGTAATTATTATTTATCAATTTTGCAAGGAAAAATAAAAAAAATAAAAAAATATGTCCGTTATTGTCCAACTATAAACGAAAAGAAGAAAACTACGAAAAACTACAAATGATTTTGAAAATATTAATGTCGACACTGCTTGAAAATACAAAAGTGAGGGAGAGATATTGTTAAATAAACGATATCACATTAACCGTCGAACTACAAATGAAAACAAAAACACTACAGTTAACTACAAACTATACCGCACATTTAATCATTAACGTTTCGGTCCAGAGACCGAAACGTCGGAATAAATAAAACTAATGACTGGGACATCGATCAAAAATTTTTATTCGATATATACATATATTTATGTATATGTATATGTATAGATGATATTGTTTGGGAAGAGGTACTTTAAAACATGCTCAAATCATACAATTTATGAAACATGAAATCTGCCACAGCCATTTTTCGGAAAAATTTTCTTTAAAAAATTTTTAAAAATGTAGTTCGGAATTCACCCATCTTTCAAATTATTATAAAGTAAAAAATTTTTTCAATCATATTGAATGAAGCGATGGCGGTATTTATATTGCCAATTTAGAAATATAATTTATATTTTTCAGCTGGCATAGCGAAACGATCTGTAAGGCATGATTGGATTGTGCCGTTCATAAAGTAACAGCGATTAACAATTTTTATTTAAACGAAGGATATTCAACTACTTGTATTTTAATAATATAATCACGTAAAAATATATACTCAACACATAATTTATAGATTGTGAATCAATAAAAACGAATTAAACTATTTCGTTGAAATAAACGCATAAAACTAAATGGAAATACGTAAGCGCCAGTGAATAAAAAATTTCAAAAAATATTAAAATATTATATGTATATTATAAAATGTGATCTAATAATTATGAAAAATAATGAAGCACAATAATTAAAAAGGAATCGGTATCAGAATAAATGGAAAAACATAGAGATATAAATAAATCGCAAAATTAAACTAATAATTACCGATTTGAAGATAAATGAAAAAAAAAAAATTATTTTATGCATAAGATGTTTGATGTTTCGAGCTGAAGAACAATTCATCAAATTTATCTGTAATAAACAAAGGAAAAAATGTAATCCTAAAAAATTTTGGTGCCTTTTGAAAATTCAATCAAATGCTGTCCCTGATTGATATGAAGAATCGTTTTGTTCATACTCGTAAGATGTTTCGCCCGGAAAAAATTTAAGTTAAAATTTTTCCCGGAATGATTTCGTGTTTGACTTTTGCCCGCAAAAACCTGGAGTTTGACTGTTGCCCGTAAAAAATTTGTGTTCGACTTTTGCCCAGAACAAAACGGCGTTTGACTTTTGCTGACAAAAATTATACAATTTTTCTTTGCTCTGAGGGTCTCTCTCTCTGACTGTCATTCATACCTTAACTTTGTTCAAATATTGTGCAAACGTGAATACTGTCGATTCGATACTTCATGTGTACACGTACATATATGTGACACAAGTACCTCGTTCTGTTTCTCGTTTAATCATCTAATATCATGTGATGTGGTCCACTGGTGAAAAGTGTAATAGGACATTTGCACCTCAATGTACTGCATTGTATTCTGTATGAATGTTTAAAAATGGAAAATTTGTGGAAATTTTCTTTTTTTTTTAACGTTTTTCGGCGTGAATTGTTCTTAATATGTGGTAAAATGTTTGTAACATGAGTATACAATAAATACGGATAACTTAATTTTAAAAAAATTTGCAAAATAATTTAGTGGTTTCCCATGGGAAACCACTGCAGTAGAACGACTCAATACATAATTTTGAAAAATGAGAAGAAGCTAAATTTTTATATTTTTTAATCTACTTTCTATGATGGCATAATGATCGTGGTTATTTTTTTGACAAGAAAGTAATAAACCTAATTTTGTCATAACGAATATAGCATCATCTCTTAATGACGCTTGGAACTGTAAAATCGTATATTCTCAAAAACACAATCTATGAAGGTACTCTCTAGATCTCAATAAGTGGAATTCCACTTTATACTTGGTGAAAATCCGGGCAATTAGAAAAAAGTGGTTCTCTCACTTGAAAAAAAGTGCATTTCCAATAAGCGATCATTAAAATTCCACTTTTTTTCCATTCGAATTCCACTTTTTTTCAAGTAAGGGAGCCACTTTTTTATCATTGCCCGAATTTTCACTAAGTGAAAAGTGGAATTCCACTTATTGAGATTTAGATAGTATGTTTTTGGTCCTAGAAGCAACAGAAATAATATAATAAATTAAGAAATTGTTTACAAAGTTAAGATCGTAGAAAACTGTGTTAGTGAAGCCCAATTTGATTATTTTTAGTTGGGTTTGAACTCCAATCAATGAATTTCCGTCTTGTTCCTACTGCAATTACCCGTCATTAATTTTTTATTTCTGTTCCAATCTATATTGCTTCGCGAGTTTTTTCGTACGTAGAGTTACCTAATGAACGGAAATAAAATTCGTTCATAATAATTATGTGTTGGTCAAGTATTCATAAGTGCTTGCTGGTCGTTTTTTAATTCAATCAAATTTTGTTGTATATTTTTTCTTCATCTTCTAATCCTACATGTCCAAAAGAATTTGTCCAATTGCTCGAAGAGTAAGGTGTATGGAAAATTATGAAATATAGTTTGAAAAATTATAAATGTAATAGACATGTATCACCCGAATATACTATATATAATCTTTTTCGTCTTCTTTGCAGCTTGATTCGCTCTTTAAAATGTAGTAGTTAAGTACTAATTGATAGTAAAAACTCTCCAAGTAGGCCTTTAATTTTTTTTATTGCGGATTTCGGTAAGTAATAAAAAATAAAATGTAGCGAATTTCTCTTTTCGTTATATCTTGAAAATTGACGGAGTTAATGCGCTCTGAAGAGTATTCAGTTGTGACGTATTTATATAGTTGTGACGTCGTAAGCATGATCAGTATATCTATATATACAAAATTAGAAACTCGCACAACTTTAGAAATAT
Organism: Trichacis sp. ZL-2020; assembly: GCA_022816925.1. Taxonomy (NCBI): domain Eukaryota; kingdom Metazoa; phylum Arthropoda; class Insecta; order Hymenoptera; family Platygastridae; genus Trichacis; species Trichacis sp. ZL-2020. Next base: position 10,496 of record JABFQI010000087.1, on the reverse strand, counting down.
TTCTTTTCTGGCAAAATAAAAAAATATATGTCGATTATTTTTCGTACACTACGTTATACGATCATGAAAACTCAATTTAATTTTTCGTGCACAGACCCTATTATTTTTGGCTATTTTGTAAAAGTAATGAATAACATCAGTACGCTCTCCATTCATTTTGATTTCATGAGACGACATTAATTTCTCAGTTAATTTTTTATCATTAAAGGGTCCTATAAGTGAATGTTCTTGAAACTATGCCTCTGCAAATAATCGTTTGACAATCGAGATCATTGGATCGAATCAGCTAACGCAAAAAGGTTACCGTATGAAGTTCTAGAATGTTTAGATAGTGAGATCTGAAATTTGTTCTAGGAGGTAAAAAATCAATGTCTTGAAATTTCAATAAGATTCTCGAACATCGTAAAAGGTTTTAAAATATGCCATTACTATCCAAATAATTGGTCAAAGATTTGTAAAGGCCTTGAAGATGCTAAAAAATTCTAAAATATACTAGAAAGCCTCCAGAATTCTAGAGTTGTTCGGGAAATCGTAGAAATTTCAGGAGGCCTTAACGAATGAAGGTTCAGTGAGATACCGAAGTTCTACTGAAGTTTCACACAAGTCTTGCCGATGTACCTTAATAGCTTAACTATTTGACGAATTTCCATCGCATTTTTTGTTTGTTTTACTTTACTGGCCTTCTTGCAGATCATGACATATTTAAAAATCGTAATTATTCACATATGAAAATTATAAAAACTTATTGAACTCACCGATTGAAAATAACTTTTTATAAATTTCGTGAAAGAATAATGACGATTTTCAGATATGTTATTATGATGTGCAATATCGTCAGTGAAGTGAAATGGACCAAAAAATGTGATGTAAATTGATGAAATGGCTGCGATTACGGTACCTGGGTAAGATTTTGGTGAACTTCGGTATCTCACCGAAATTTTACTCAACATTGATCCGTTAAGGTAACAATTTATTGAATGGTTAACGGTCGAAACTTGTTGATCGACAATTTACATTACGCTCATTTTTCCGAGTAATTCACCAAAAAAGGAACCTAATGAAATTTGTTGGAAAACAGGTTTAGACTCCCGACGCTTTAATTAAGATTTATGAAAATTTCCGAAGATTTCTATTTAAAGTTATGAAATGTGTTTCATAAATTTCTGAAAGATATAAAACGATTCATAGTTTTCAGAATGTTTTAGAAGGTTCAACAAAGTCGTAGAACATTATGGACAGCTTAAAAATGTTCCAGAATGTATGAAAATCTTTTTAAATGTTGTGACATTTAAAAAAAATTGAAAATTTCCAGAAAACTTGAAAAATTCTACAAATTTTCTACCATTATCTATAAAATGCAGAAATTTTATACGGGGTCTTAAATATTCTGTGAATTACACGTATTGTAAAAAGATTGATAAATATCCAGAAGATTTCAGAAAATCGTTTCATGTGAGTTACTGAAAAACTTATTTATTATTTCTCCATTCTTATTAGGTGAATACCAAATAAGATATTGATGAGATTCTCTAAAAAGTCACCTGATTAAACGTGGAAATTTTCGAAGAATTATATACATTCTTGTAAAAATCAGAGTTTCTAGGGCATGACTATTTTCTGATGGAATAAAGATCTTTATTAGTAGAGTAATTTCTTGGACAATCATGAATGTAGAGATTCAAGTATGTTCCAACTGTGAAACTTGATTTAATGTATTTGATGTCTTTAAATTATGATCCAAGTATATAGTAACAAACATACTATGTGAATAAAGATGACAATGGCCATTTCTTGTACGAAAAATCCAAGCTGCCATGTGTAATATTCGTGCTGATAAAATTACGAGATAGTTTTAAAAACTATCGAATACAAAATTACGATTTCTGTGAAACGTAGTTTCCCTTTTTTCGGAGAGCCGCAATCACGGCCCCTGAAAACAAGCAGCGAGCAAGCGCCCCTGAAATCAGGCTGCATGTCGTCTCACTGATATACCGGTACATTTAGTCTACCTACCCTTGACAATAGATGACGCTGACGCTCATTTTTACCAAGAGTGCCACCCCTGGCGGTCCCGTCGAGACTTCCATGCATTCGCGCTATCTCTAACCGTCCTTTTTAACCGTTTTACCGCGCACGTTTTCATTTTCAATAAACCGCGTCGTCATTTTCTCGAAACTTGTCGCGAGTGTTAGTTTTTACATTATTATTTGTGTCTCCCCCAATATTTACACCCCAAAAACATGGATTAAAATCGCACTTGGATTTTCTCGACCCAAAAAACATCCAGGTAACCACAAATCAACTCAAGTACTCGCAATTTCTGCCCTTAGGAAGTCTCACAATTATATGATGAACCCATCCGTGAATTGTTTCTATTTTCGGAAACGAACCTAGTCGAACCTTACTTTTCTTGACGCACCACGAGTACGGTTTTGACAATTTCATCGCGCTGAAATTCTCCTTTCCTTCGTATTCATTCAATGTGCATAAAAGCCTGCCGGCGCTTAACGGTTTTTCAACTTCTAGCACTTGACCAAACTTCCGATGAAGACTTCACCGACCGTTAAAACCAGTCGATTTGTACACGAAAAGTCCCTTCGAAAATTGAAACGTTATCGAAATAACGAGGGGCCTAATTTGCATTAACGCGAGCGTTGGAATTCGGGAAATTTCGTTGGTCAATATTTGTTTTGTGTGGTTTTTCGATTGAAAATATTTAAATTGGGAAAATGGGATTTTTTTTCGGGGGGTTTTTTTGTGTGCGCTGGACAGTCTTTTGCGTGTGTTGGTGTAGGAAGCACTACTGGTCATTTCGAATACCTGTTCTGCGCGGTCATTAAAAAAAGTTACAGAAAACCGTTCGATTTCGCGTACGCGAACGCTTTTGATGTTTGCTTTCGCGCGGAAGGCGCTTTTGCGTACGCGTTATTTATACCTGGCTGATTCTTTCGAAAAAGTGCATTTTCATGTCCCTGCAATCTAGTTGGAAATTTATGAAGATATGAGTTATGCTGTGGCATTGAAGGTGTATGAAATTATTTCGATTTACTTTATCTATGAACTGAACAACATATTTTGTAAGAATATCTGATAATGTTTTACCTTTTAGGAAGAAACGATTCGGCTTTTAATAAAATGCTCCTGTATGTTCCCCATTTTTTAATAAAGAAAGTTTCATCTACACAAAAAACATTAATTTTACAATAATTAAATATTGTATTTATATTTCTACATTTGTGAGTTATTTTTTCATGCAGTAACACAATCAAAACAATACATATTTGATTAGTTATGTGTACTTGAAAATTGTCACTTCTCCTATATTATTTAAAAAAATAATAATAATAAACATAACAAAAGCTTTATACAAAATATTTTATCCCAAGCATTTGTAGATTTACAAAATACTACTTGAATGTAAGTAAAACTAATACTAGAATCATTAAATTAGAATCATCGTCATTGGAAGAAGGAATCTGTATTAGATCTGTCTGTTGTTTGCAATAAAAATTTCTTAACGCCTCTGCAATAAAATTTGAAAATCTGAGATCCTATCGTAACATGTAAATAAAAAATAAAAAAATATATAAAACGATTGGTAAGTATAAGATCTAAATGAAGAAGATATAATAAAAATATTCGATCACCTGCAATAAAGTTTATTTGAATTGTTTTCAGATTATATTGTAGTTCATAAGATTATTTATATATTCATTTATCCATTTTCTGTGTTATTTCAAGTCCGCAGACAGATATCTTATATATTTGCGGAAAGCTTTTCATTTGTGTTCAAATTATGGTACTTTGTATAATATATGTACATCTGAATGAATATTATCATTGTTATTATTATTTTCCCCTACATAATGCTCATTTTTATGAATATTTCGATTTGTTTACAATTTCTTCCAACATGTAAGGTAACAGTACCAGTTACTGTATCCTGGGCATATTTTCTGCACCAACATCCACAGTTTCCTTATAAAATATTTCACATGATTCCAATGAATTCCCATTTTTCCCCTTCCAAGAAATAATTGAAGTGTCTACTTTTTTTAAACCGTGAAAAGTTCTAAAATTACACTTGGAATTTAAAATGTGGAAATATATTCGAATGTACAGTAGACTTTCGTTTATGTTGACTGTTTTTAAAGGTAAACATTCGTCTATGTTGACTTGGGAGGAGTCCCCACCTTGACCGTCCGATTAAAGGCGAGTTCGCAATAAAATTCTGTTATTGTTTGATTCTTATAGTAAATAAAAGTGGATACTCCGAAATAATATTTTTATATGTATCAAGTTAACAAATTTGATACCCGATGAATGTTCATTATTGATTTTTAAAAAATGATACCGAAAAAAAAGTAAATTTTTTTATTGTTTTGATTTACATTTAAAATTGAGGTTGGAATGAAGTTTCATGCGGTTTTTTTTTAAAGTTGCCTGATAAAAATTGTCGGATGATGTGATAATTCCAATAAATGTTGTTTTCAATTATGTAAATGTAATTTAACCATGTTTTTTATGGAGCAACATTTAAAAAATGGCAGAATTTCCGTAAATTAAATCGCTCTCGAATTTGCTGTTATTTATTGAGAGTTGATCATGGTGGGGGGCGAGGGGAAGTTACGAGTCAACATAAATGATCAAAAAGTGTCAACATAAACGGAAGTCTACTGTACTGAAATACTTCAGGTATATTAGGATTTAATTTGGATTCTCCTCTTTGTAATTTTTTCAATTTTTTCTTCCAAATTTTTACTTTTTTTTAACAATATTGATTGATTCTTAATTTGTAGGTAATTTTTAACTTCGGTATATAGGTTTTCATACATTTTTTATTGTTTTTGCTTGTTTTCGACTTTCTGATGACCCAAATTTAAAAGTTTTTGAAATTTTGTTTAAATTTTTTATTAAAAATTTTTTGGACCTTTTTTCAGTCATTTTTGATATTCTAGATTATTTATTGCTTTATTACGATTTGCAGTTTTCCTTTTTTCGATTATTAATTTTTGCAAATTCTAGCCCTGCTTAACGATTGTCGTAGATATTTAATGTTTTGTGCTTTTAGGGAATTAAATTAGGATTTTTAGTACATACAAAGTCTCAGATTTTGTCTACGTGTTATATTTATACCTGCTCAATTCTCTCGAAAAAGTGCATTTTCATGTCTCGGTAATCGAGTTGAAAAATTATGAAGATATGAGTTTTGCTGTAGCATTTAAGATCTATAAAATTATCTCAATTATCATTATCCATTAGCTGAACAACATATTTTGTAAAAATATCTGGGAATGTTCTACTTCTTAAGAAGAAACAGCTTGGCACTTGATAAAATGCTTCTGTCCCTTTCTCATTTTTCAATAAAGAAATTTTTATTTACAGAACAAGCATTATTTCGATAAAATTAAATACTGCATTCATATTGTGAAGTTTGTAAGTTGTTCTTTCGTTCCGTGACACAATTAAAACAATACATATAAGGCAAATCTAATTAAATGATTAGACAACTATGCCGTGTTATTTTTCATTCTTATTGAATCAGCATATATAAATTGTTTGGTAACTGGTACCGTTGATGTGATTTTTCGATTTAAAACAGTTTTAGAATGTTGTACAAAACTCCAGGAGGTTAGAAAATATTTTATATTTTTTCAGAAACTCTCAGGATGTTCTAGAATATTTTAGAACTGTTTAGAAAGTTCCAGAAAATTTTGGAAGGTGTAAAAAATGTCTAGAAGATTCTATAGTGAGTTGAGAAATTATGTAGAAAGTTTCAGGAGGTTCTGAAATATTTCAGCATTGTATCGAAAGCTTTAAAATATTTTAGAAATCGACAGAATGCTCTATAGTTCGTATAGAGTTTTAAAAGTTACAAAACATGTTAAAAAGTCTAAAAAATTTCAGAATGTTTCGAAAATTTTTGAATATTTCACAAGTTTTCACAAAGTTCTAGGATATTTCATATTTTTCAATTCTGGAAGGTTAAAAAAAATTGTAGAAAATTCCATGAAATTTGAAAATATTTTCAAAAGTTCTGTTGTATACAAAATGTTCCAGAGGTCCTTCCAAATTTCCAGAGAACATTATAATATTTGAGAATCTAGTTATAGAGTTCAAAATCGTGATTCTTAGGTAGAGTAAACATAATTTTCAGTCAGGGGGAAATGTATTTTTCCTTCTGTAAAACCCGGAAAAAGTAAGGGAATTTTGAAATTAGATATCTGTGGAAACTTTGTATTATTATCACAATGAACATAGAAGGTCTACTTTCCCTGGAGTATCCAAATTGTTCAAAGATTATAAAATCTTGTCGCAATTGTTTATTATTATTTCCATTTCTGAGCGCCGTGTTACTCTTTTCACGCTTCATAAGATCTGAGATCGTGTATGAACGATTGAACGATTCCGTCCAGAGAAAGTTGTCTTTCAATCGCGCGCAGTCTCTCACTTTTAAATAAACGCAGTATCCTGGGCACACTTTTCGCACCAACATCCACAGTTTCCTCATAAAATATTTTGCATGATTGCAATTAATCCGTATTTTTACCCATCACAAGTAATTATTTTTCAAGTGTTTTCCGTTTTTAAATTCCAGAAAGTCCTGGAAATATACTCGAATGTAGTAAAATATTCCAAGAGTGTTTGGATTGTAGTGGATTCTTTCTTTTGTAATTTTTTGTTCCAAATTCGAACTCTCTTTTCATATTGATTTATTTTCTATTCGTAAAGTTTTCAACTATAATATCTAAGTTTTAATATATTTTTCATTGTTTTTGACTTTTGGGCCCAATTTTGTAAAATTTTCGGAATTTTATTTTATTGATAACTATTTGGGCCGATTTGATTTTTGATATTCTAGATTATTTATTGCTTGAATTACAATTTGTAGTTTTCCTATTTTTAGATAATTGATTTTTGTGGATTTCAGTTCTGTTCAATCGTTTTCGCGAATATTTCTGTTTTTTTTTTACTTCTAGATAATTGAATCCGAGTTTTTAGTATATATTTTTAACCTTAATTTTTGTATTATCTTTATAATACGAGGTTTTTTAATTAATTTTTGTTTTACACTAAAATTCTCAACTATTGATTGTCGAAACATTAGATTCTTGAACTGTGTATTTCATTGCGTTTATTAAATATTGAATGTTTTCAATTTCGGGAACAGTCGCTCTAAGCCAGTTTTAATCATACGAAATTTATTGATAAAAATTTTTCTCAATAAATTCCTTTTGATTGAAGCTGGCTCAAAGTGACTTTGTAAAATTGAAATATTGGTATTTTAGTCATGCGAACGAAAAGGATTTTACAATTAAATTTGTTTTTTTTAAATGCTCTTTTATATTTTATTAGTTGTCAAATTTTCTGTCTTTCAAATGTTACTTTTATGAATTTCTCGTTCAAAAATAATGGAAAAAATAATTATTCTATTCATCCAGTTTTCTTGCTATTATTTTTTTGACTCACACGTAACTAACACATTGAAACTGAAGTTTCATAAATTTAATTGAATTTCAAACACGAAAACTAAAGAATTAGAAAAATTCAATGAAATTACTCACTCATGAGAATATATGTATAGTAGGAAGGAATAAAAATCAGTATTCAATGCTGAAGATATTTAAAAAATACGGTTTTAGAATTTTCTAACTGCATTGGTTTCGATATAAAAATTCAATCGTTAATGAATAACTTCCTGAACATTTATTAACAGTAAATGATGAATTAATAAAATATAAGAATTATAAATAATACTTAGTGAATAAAAAAATCAATACTTTTAGCTTGCTAGTAATTAATGCATCGAAAATTTATTTTAAAAAATATGATCAAAATCGTAAAATTATTCGTCCAAATATAGAAATATCAATATTATTGACTTCAGATAAATTTTTAGAAAATGTGCGTTACAAAAAGTGAACGAAAAAATGGTAGTTATACAAATCGAAAATTTGAATTGAACAATTAAACAATTTAAAATACAATTTAAAGAATTTAATGTCGGATGTTATCTGACAATTACACAAAATGTATGTTTTTCGCTGGTGATTTAATCAAATAAAAATTTGTAAGTGTTATTTGCAAATACTGGTAAATTTGAGACCCTGTGTAGCTCAGTTGGTAAAGTACTCGGCATGTTATCGAGAGGTCCTGGGTTCGAATCCCAGCATAGAGTCACCTTTTTTCTCGCACATCCATCGTCACTTTTAATTGGCTGGTATTTGCGAATAAAACTTACTGATTGAAAATAAATTTTAATTCAATATCAAAAGTAAAATTGAATTATAAATTATTATTCATGAAAAGTGCAAATTCGTCAATAAACAAATTTACGATCCCAAATATTATAATAAAAAATTGTACCGAACTTGTAATTGAAACATAAAAATAGAAAGAATTATATAATAAACATTGACATCAATTATATGATGAGAAATGAACTCAATCATTAATTATACCGTTAATCATTATATTATGTCGAAAGATTGATAAAAATACTGATTTTCACTTATTATTTGAATTAGCAAATAGAAATATACATTGAAAAAATTTTCAAAAAAATTTTTATTAAATTTGACGTGTCTTGAAATTAACACAAGTAGCATGCTTGAGAATACGATTTTTCTTCAATCTTTTGTCTATGTTGAATAATTGATTCATTATATTCGAAGAAAATTAGAACAAAATGAAAGTTCAGGGAAACGCAAATGCAAATGAAGAGAAATGATGCGAAAAAAGCCGAAAGCAAAATAAAACACGACGTGATGTTTTTAATACTCGATTCCAGGCGAGCAGGTACTTTTAAGAGGGTCGATAAAAGGGTAGATAACGCATGTGGATTTGTGTAACGTGGAAAATGGAATACACTTGCCTTCATTATAGTATTCACAACGTTGGAAATGAAAATATTGTGTGAAGCAGATCATGCAAAAGAACAACATTAAAATTGAAAGCTTCTCTCGGGGTTTTCGTTGATAAGATAAACTTCCCAGTTAGTGTTGATTCAAGGTTTTTTTTAACGCTTATTTATTTATATTTGGTATAAAACGACAAGATTGGTATATTTATAAAGCGTGATCGTTCCGCTTTCTAAGGATATATTTGATTACTTTTAATTGTCATTTGCTTTTACATAATCACATTTTAAACAAATATTGCTGATTTCCTATTTAGCGTTAAAGGAATTTTTTCAGTTGCCGCAATAATAAAAAGGAAAAGTATAAATTTTTTTTTTACTGGGAGAGAATGAACTATTGTGAACCACCCAAGTATATTTGAAAAATAATATTATTTAGGACAAATTTTTTGCACTATTCGGTTTATTTATGTAAAATACAGCATCCAGAAAACAATTAATAAAAAAACCTTTTTTTTATAAAATTATCGCACTTCATCATTTTTGACCGATTTATTGTCAATTTTTGACACCATATAAACTAGCTCAATTTTAATAAAAACAAAACAAAAAGTTTCGATTTCGACAATGTAAATATGTCTTTTTGCTACACTCATCTATAGAAATTAGTTGTTGTCCAATAGTTTCTTTGTCATTAATTATTTAGTAAATTTTTTCAAGTGCAACGTAAATTTACATATATGTCAATATATCATACCTTTTTGAAAACTAACAGAAATTCACAATTTATACATCAACAATGCATTTTAAATAATGGTCTACAAAGTAAAAGTGATTGTTTATTGTGAATTAGTGCAGAGTTACACTGAGAAAAAGTTTTTTTTGCATAAAACAAAATTTGTTAACTGTTAACAAATCGCTTGTTTGGATATAAGGAAATAAATCTCTCTTTGCCTCAAACAAAAAGTTTATTTGAGCCATTTTGTTCCGTCAAAGTCGTGGTTTGTTAACTGTTACCAAATCGTCATGTGATTCGAATCGGCTGATGTTAAATATTACAAAATATCTGCTCGAGGTGCATGATTGATCATATAACCTCAAACTCGCGTGGGTATATATTTTGATTGTTGAACGTATCTTTGAGTACGTGAAAAAATAAATCCTAAATGTCGAGTAGGTCATAATTTATATTCTTCTTACTAATTATCAAAATAATGATTTATAATTTTTTCATACTTTTTCATTGATTTTTCTTTAGAAATGTCAAAATCCCTTTCCGAGACAGGAAATCAAAGCCCACTCTTCCCAATATTTTTTTTACAATTTTTATCTTTATCGTAAATTTTGCATATACACTAGCTGCTTACTAATTACCAAAATAACGATTTACGAATTTTTTATAATTTTTTTATTAATGTTTCTTTAGGAATTAAAAAATTATGAATAATTTATAAATAATTCTTATGGTAATAAATGAGCAGAGTATATGAAAAATATCCATTAAAAATCCAAAAAATTTTCAAATATTAGAACAGGAAAAACGGGGATTTCTATGCATGAATCGGAATAATTTTTACAATGTGAATTTCCATACATGAATTAAAAGAATGAATAAAAGTGAATTTCCATTCGTTAA
>JABFQI010000086.1:0-15913 GCA_022816925.1 Trichacis sp. ZL-2020 | reverse complement strand
TTAAACTTCGTAAATTGTGAAAAGAAATGATTGAAATATCCAAATGACAGTAATGTCTTCAATTCAAAATAGTATATGTAAAAATTCATGGTTATTGAAATGTTTAAATGTTGATTCTAAACAGCTAGAGCTTGAAAACATTGAAATAGTTTCGAATTTTAGAAAAGAAGACAAAAATTAAATAAAATAACTATCTTCTATAATGCAGCTTGGATAATTGTAGATATTTAACGCCATTTGATATCGATGCAATCCAAAACTCACGAATCGTTCGATAATTTCTTCAGGTTTTCCTCCAATATCATAATTAATATTTTAAAAATTGGTTGAAAATGTTAATGTCACCTTCTTTACCGTCCATTTTTTATGCAACGTAAACAATTTTTTTTCGAATTCAATGAAAAAAAAAGTTGTACCTCATCTATTTACTCCAACCCTTTATTTGCACCAAAGCATTTCAATTTCAATTGAAAATTGACAAAGAAAATTTAAAAAAACAATTCGACGAAATAATCCGAAGAAGGAGATCCCGTCTCACCTTAAACCAACAAAATTTCTCCTTCAGTTGTAAAGGAACAACAAATTCCACACTATAACATTTCGCGAACCCTGTTTTTCACCCCAGTGAAACAAAAGCGTCAAAGTATTTCCATTTCCCGTGCAAGGGAGCACGGAAATAATTTGCATGAGCATCCCCGTACTCTCGGAAAGTCATTAGGTACCCAACAACGCGGTACAGCGAAGCTGTGCACCCCATAATCTACAGTGTTGCGAATTTGTTGTCGCGTGTCACGATCTCGGTCTCATCGCCGGGCGTTTTTCTCGTTCCCTCGAAAAGTCCGCGGAGGTAAAAGCGGAAAAAAACACGTATATAGATATATAAAGCGGGAAGCGGGGTAAGAGCACGTGCTTAAAGCCACGGTGTTGCCATAGAGATAACCCGGGTCGAGGGTAGAAGAGGATCGAGGGTCGCAGGAGGATAACCGTTGGGAGATAAATGTAATGTAATGTAACGAGGGAGGCGTCGCAGCGTGGCGTGGCTAAGTTGCAAGTGCCACTCCATTGTGGCGCGACTAACTAACTCGGCCCAAACAATTTGTCTGAAAGAGATGCGCCCTGTCACCCCGACCTGCTTTTCCGAATCTCCGAACCCTCGTTCTGTGTACGCAATCGCAATCTCTTTACGGGATTGTTTGTCGTAACAAGGGATCAAGCGGTGGACCCTCGCTCCGCGTATATCTGCATGCAAAATTGTGTCATACTACCCTTCACTTATATCGATGCTTCGCTGTAATCAATTCAGAGTTTTCTTCATCGTTAGAGTTGAATTTGAGTCAATAATTACGAGCTGGGTGGGATTTTGATATTTTGGAGCAAGTTTTTTGGGTTTTGTCTTGACTTTATGTGACGTGAATTGAGGGACCGATGACCGAAACGAATTGCAGTTCCGGTACTGGTTCCGGTTTCGATTTCGATTCTTGGTGGTCCCTGGGCATAAGTAATACTCACTGTTCAACGAACTGGGGTTTGGGAGTGATGAGATTTGAAAATAGAATAAGATGTGAAAAGGAGGGGAGTCTGATCAAGACTTCCTGGGAAGATGAAGTTGAAGGAAACTCGAAAGATTAATATGGTAGAAAAAGAGGAAGAGAGGTTAATCAACAAAAGAATCTGGAGTGAACATTGATCCATTATTGACAACAATTATACAAATCTAAATGATGAAACTAATCATGTTTCATTAACATTTATAAAAGGTTTGTCTGAAAAGGTTACCAAGAAATTGAAGAAGTATGATATTCAGATAATCAATGGAACCCATAAAAATATTTCTAATAACTTCATTCGATTAGGATAAGATGAAGAAGATAAAGATTACCAAACCAATGTGACATACACTGCAAAAAACGGTGTTTAAGACGTGTCTTTGTATGAAACACAAAGACACGTAAATAATATCTTTACTTCAAAAATGTTTCATTTTAGCGTTTTTAGTGTCTATCTTTTGAAGACAGCTGAAAGTGTCTTAAAAATGGCGTCAAAAAATGTCTTGTGGCAAGACATCATTTTTTGCAGTGTACTGTGAACCATTTCAAGAATTTTTTGGTCCAGTCGATGTGAACCATGAAAATGCACTTCTGATGAAAACCACTCATACATTATATTATCACTCTGAAAAGCGCCTTTCTGATCGAAAAAAGCACATTAGAATTTAATGTAGTTTTCTTTCTATCTTCAAAGTCTGATGAAACGTATTTTGATGGTGAGTGATTCCAATTTTAATTTCGATTCGATCCGAAGTTCATTTTGATTTGAGTATATAACGTAAGGTACGTAGACACTGCGCCATTCAAATAGCTCGAAGGAGATCGTAACTCTGGGACTTTGGCGTGGGTACCAGGGATCAACATGGGCTTAACGGCAGGCGCCAATATCATCTAATGCTGCAGCGAGACGAGAAAAGTAAAGCGCACTGGTTCACAAGTTAAATATCAGGGTTTCACCGAGATTTCGCTATACTTAATACCCACAGGATTTTCGTGCTTCGACATTAAGGAATATTTATTTGAAAAACGTTTGATGAAGAATTATAATTGTTTGTTCTTTCATTTAATCCCCAGGTAAACTCACAAGTCTTGTCTAACGCTCCATATACGGCCATTTGATCTCGCGAAAGTTATTAAAAATCCTAATAACAAGTAAATAAATATGTTTTTGATCGATTCAACTCGTCAAAGTGAAGATAAATAGTTCTTGAAACTTTCTGGAATTTTCCGTCAATAAACGGAAATTCAGTAGAAGGCGGTGACTCTACAAAATTTTTTACGTTGTTGAACCTCCATTTATGGATAACGTAAATTGAGATAATTTTGTAGATCTACATGTTCCCATACTATGATTTGAATTTTCATAATTTTCCCACACAAAAATTAACTTTTTTGCAAGAATCACACTGCAAAAAATGATGCATGGAAAGAAATGCTTTAGTACTGAGAAAAAAAAACTTTAGTTAGAGGCTATTTGGTTGTGACAATGTAAGAAAATGTGCACCTTATCTTAACGATTTGTTATTGTATCATTTTCATTTTGATATTACGACAAAACGTCATGGTACTGCATGTTTGGATATGACTTCCAAACTTTGCTCTTTGTATCTATTCAGTATGATAGAGACATCTATATTGCTCTGGTTACCTTACACAAACTTAGATAACTTATCATGTTTGCATAAGATGACCATAACTTTGGTAATCATACCCAAAGTACGTTGTAGAGTCACCTATAGTTAGTGGTGACTACAAAAAAAGTGGCCCGACAGTGCCATTTTGCCTGTGCTGTCAGTGGTTGTGTGTCAAGTGTTTCATTTCAGGAAAAAATGTGTTATGGACGAGGAAATTAGAGGGTTTCTTAGCAAGAACGGCTTGGAAAAATACGTGAATGCATTTTTAGGTTAGCAAAACATATTTCATTTCCCAAATTATCAAATAATATCCACACATTCTGACTCACTTACTTTCGAAAAACTTAACCTCACTGTGACAATTGTATTGCTTTTGCAAAATGTACGTATGTTACAAGTTTTTTGTTTAACTTTTTACGTTTCCAATTCGCAGTTGCGTGTACAAGACAAGATCCGTATGATCGTGTTCCAAAATTTCGTAAATTTTTGGTAAAACTTTCTAAAAACTCGAGTTATACAGAATATTTTGTATAATGCAAAAAGTGCAATTGTAAAGATACGCAAAGTATTGGTTGTTACTTCCAAACCAACTTCATACCTAGACTTTGGTAGCAACAACCAAAACTTTGGTGGGTCCGTATTTTACTATATACTTTGGTAACGATAACCAAGGGTTTTGTTTTTGTAACCAAAGATTTCTTTCCGTGTACTTGCTACACGTGGAACAAGAGTACCGTGGAATCGTACGAATTCACGTGGTTTATAACAGTCTAATTATAAGTTACATAAAATGCGCACAGCTCATTAGTTAGAACTTAATTTTCATCAACTTAATTGTCAAGTCTTTTAGAAAACCACTATTTCTCGAAGAGTTTTATCTTTACAACTGTCGACATCAATTATTCATTCTTTCGGTCTGGGTCCGTGTCCGTAGTATCACCTTCAGAGAAACTAACAAAGGATATTATTCCACGTGGTTAAAAAAGATGAGACTTATGACGAGGTACGTTTACTAATTTTGAGTATTCTGTGAAGTATACACAAATCCTTAAAAAAAAGAATTGACGTGAAAAATTTGAGACTGAAATTATTAATTGAAGTTTATTTTTATTCTTCATCCGCTTTCTTTTAGAAAAGACTATCATGCATATTTATCTATACGGACTCGTTTTTTAAAATCAAAATCAACAGAAGGACAAATAAATAGTCCTTTTTTTTCGGATTCCGACGCCGCTTGGAACTTGATTGGGATTCTAGTGTATGTTTTCGTTAAAAAAAAATTTCATAAAAGCTGTGTAAGAAGGTGACTTTAGATACAGTTTCAAATACATAATATCATCAGAAACCTAAAACAATTGAATGACTTAAAATATAAAAGTTGTCTTCAACTTTCATTCATATATGACTATGAAGAATGTTTGAAGGAGTCGCTTATCATTATTTGAGCTGTAATTATATAGTATCACACAATGTTATTGGGCCAGCTAAACATGCAACTATAATATTGTGTAGGCGTATAAACTATAATATGACGGATAAAATTTAAAAGGCTTCATTGTTGATGGATATAAATTTTTTTCTCGGAAGTGATAGTGTTATTTTTGTTAATATTATTAATAAATAAGTAATAGAATCACAAACTGCTGTCAAAATATTTTAAAATTTTGTGCCCTGCGTCATGCCAGTCTTTCTAACATTTTACGCATTATTTAGCAGATTTTTCTGTCACATAGTGTATTTAATAAGAGTTTGTCATACTTAATCAATTTACATGAATTCCTCAGGAACATTTATTGTAGGGTCGACCGGGGTAATTGTGACACGAAAAAGCCAAGTTTAACTTCAGCATTATGCCATTTGTTGAATTTTTAACTTACCACCGTAATTTTTTTTCCTGACACTTGTCAACGTGTAAACAACTTATAGGCAGAAGTTCGTTGTTGCATCATTAAATGTACCATCATTAACAAT
This sequence comes from Trichacis sp. ZL-2020, assembly GCA_022816925.1. Lineage (NCBI taxonomy): Eukaryota > Metazoa > Arthropoda > Insecta > Hymenoptera > Platygastridae > Trichacis > Trichacis sp. ZL-2020. Next base: position 10,761 of record JABFQI010000086.1, on the reverse strand, counting down.
TATTCTTTAGACCTGCCTCAAAAGTAAAAATTACCACATGTTTCGGGTTAATGTGTGACAGCCTGCGGGGTAATTGTAACATTGAGGATTTTGCTACGTATGAAGTCATATTTCATCACCAATCTATGCCAACTGTTCATGTAAGTAGTGGTTACTTACATACAGTATATTCATGTCCAAATATATCGATATTTAAATGTAATTACAAGAATTCTATACACATGTATCATATACTGTTCAATATATATAATATCTCTCAGAAAAAAACTTCAAAATAGTAAATTTGTGGTGTTTAGCGTTAAAAAATCTTCTGAACAAAAAAAAAAATGATGTTACCAAAATAGCCTCAGTACGTTATTTTTGTGATTAGGGAGTATATTTGGCGAGGAACTATTCTCTTTCGAATAATCGTAGGTACTCGTTAGCACTCGTGAATACTCATTTTATATTCGTTTGTACTAGTGAGTATTTATAAATACTTATAATTACTCGTATTAGTCAGAATATCCAGTGGGTTCTTGCAAGTACCAATAAGTCTATGAAATGAGTACTTGCGAGTACCAGCAAATATTCGAGAGTGACCAGCCCCTCATTCTTTGGGTTCCGTGTCTCAGTTTGTAAATGAACTGCGAGTGAATTCCAGCATCGCAGGAGAAATAATGAAATTGAAGACACTCAACACCCTGTCTTTTTTGTAGAAGATAAACACAACTTAGTCATTTAACTTGAACAGAAACCGATGATTAGGTCCGTAATGGCTCCTTTTGTATATCTATGTATACAAAACTGAAAACTTGCTCAACTTTCAAAATATTTAATCGAATTTGAACAAAATAAAAAAAATACATATCAATTTTTCTCCTTTGCTCTTCACTTTTCAATATTGATAAAAAGATTTCGTTTTTCATGCAACTTCCCAACTGTTGACCTAAATTCTTATGGGACTTTGGATAACTTTTAAACGAGTCACTCAAAAATCGTGACAAAAAATTTTATTGGGCTGGCTAGACGTGCTGCAAGAATATTGTGTATCGTACAAAGTTCAATGGTACATAACAAAATAATGACTGGCTAAATGAATTTTTAATGACTCATCAATCACACTTATAACTTATAAACATAATTGTTAAGACAATCTCCCAGTCGTTCCTCAAAAAATATTATCTTTATAAAAACTGTTTCAATCGGTTGTGTCGGTGTCGCAAGGTGCGGCTAAAATTTCCGTCGAAATATGATTTTACTTTTGAAAAATTTAATAAATATTGTCGGCGTAGATCACTTAAGATAAAGTCCCGCATAACAAACATGTTCAAAAAAGAAAAACAATTTTCATTGCTTTACAAATAAAAAGTTGTTATCAACTTGGGTTTCAATAGGACCGTAAATGATTTCTAAACGAGTCACTTGGAGTTGTACGTATGAAGTAATGAAAAGTTTTATTACTCTATGACTACGCATGCAGCAATAACATTGCGTGTCGTACAAAGTTGAATGGTTCATAACAAAATAATAATCAGTTGAAACAAATTTTAATGACTTATTTATCAAAACAATAATTTATTGTAAACAGAATTGTTAAGACAATTTAGAAATAGTCATTTCTCGAAAAGCATTGACGTTATAAAAACTGTCGCAATCGGTTACTCATTCGTTTCGTCTTCGTCCGTGCTCGTAGTAACACCTTTGAAGGAACCAAGGAAGAAAATTCAACATGGCGAGAACCGTTGGATTCATAAAATGGTACGTTCATTATTTTTACTACATTTATAAAACGTGAACGAACATATGGTAACAAGAATTAACGTGAAAAAACTAAAACTAACTTTTCATCAAATGCGTTCTTATTGTTCAATCCAAAAGACCTTTTTTATTACGATACTCAGTTTCGACCATTCGCAATTCCTACCATTAAAATAGACGTCAGTTCATTTCTTACATTTTTTTTTAAAAAACAAAACCTACTGACGGTTTCTTTTCTAAGATGATTTACACATAAACTTAATTTTCGCAAGATACTCCAATTTTTCAATATACAATTATATCGGTCATGAAGTTCATTATTGGGGGTTATATTTTTATTGCCATTTTTTCTATTTGCAAAAGTTTTTCCCGGTGTAGGAAATGTATATTGCTAATTTTCTAAACTTGCGTCATTGTTCGGCCATATTGCCTAGCCGAAATTTTCTTTTCATACTCTTTAACGTGCCCTGCTTGGGCAAGAAAAAAAGCTGGGTTCAAAAGCATTTTCATGATCTTTGTCGACCGCTAAATTATGCTACGTGAAAAAATTCCAAGAAACGAAGGTTTTAAATATGTGAGAGTGAATAGAGAAAATAGACATCGCAAAATTATATTAAAGTCGTGGCAAGAATTTAAGACCAAATATTATTTTACTTTTAAAAAAACTCGATAAATATTGTTGAAGTAGAACACTTAAGATAAAGTTCCGTATGACAAACATGTTCAGAAGCCAAAAACAATTTTAATTACTTAACAAATAAAAAGATGTTTTTAACTTCGGTTTTAATTGGCCCGTAAAGGGTTTCTGAACGAGTCACTTCAAAATCGTTAAGTTATACTCATAAAGTAATGAAAAATTTTATTGGGCTGGCTAAGCGTGCAGTAAGAATATTGTGTATCGTACAAAGTTCAATGGTACACTACAAAAAAGTAATTAGCTATATGAAACTTAAATATTTTACTTATCACAATCATAATTTTTTGTCAACATAATAGATAGAACAATTTAAAAACACTAATTTCTCGAAAAGCATTATCTTTACAACAACTGTTGCAATCGCTTATTCGTTCACTTAGTCTTCGTCCAAGCTCGTAATATTACCTATGAAAGAATCAAAGAAGAAAATTTCACATGGCAAAAAACGTTGGATTAATGAAATGGTACATTCATTATTCCTACAATTTTATTTGAAATAAAGTAAAAAGTCTTGCATAAATAAATATTCGACTTGTATTGTCGTATCTTATCATTATTGAAAACAAACCCGTGGAAAATGAAGAATTGAAATTTACAGGAAATAAGGGAAAAACCGAAACTCACGTGAAAAAACATAAAAAACTTGAATTCACGGAAAAAAGGGGAAACCCGAATTCACGTAAATCTCAGTTATTCATGTTTTATCATGTTAAATTCGGTTTTTCGTTTTTACAGTAAATTTTAGTTTTTTATGATGATTCACGTGAAATCAGTTGTTTCCTTTTTTGCAAAATTTTTGCAAATTCTTGCGAATTCTTGCAAGTTTGCAAACTTTAGCAAATCTTTAAAAATTTCTGTAAGTTAAAAAATTTTGACAAGTTTTTGTAAGTTTGACATTTTTGACGGCAAATCGGCTGTAATAAAAAACAATGATAATAGACTAAAAAAATGAATAAACTGCGTTTATTTGTTTTTATACATATTATTTAAAGAATTTTGTTTTATTTATTGTATCTATTAAATAGAATGGAACTGATACATTTAAAATAAATTCATCATACAAATATTCAATATGAGCTACGAAAAAATAAATTCAGCTCTCCCATTGGCAAAAAAACAGGAGGCTTTTTTCTGCCATTGAATTTCGGCAGAGAAATGGCAAAAGTAGGCAGAGAAATTATGAGAAAGATGGCAGAGAAAAGGCAGGGTTTTCTCTGCCATTGAATTTAGGCAGAGAAACGGCAAGAGTAGGTAGAGAAATTATGGAACAGATGGCAGAGAAATTATAGAAAAAATGGCAGAAAAACGGCAGAGTTAGCATTTCCACGCGTGTAATGACCAATAACGATCTAATCGTAATTATAATTGTTATCATAGTTAATGAAGTGTCCGAAATGTTAGTTCTAAAGTGTTGCACGCATGGCGATCGTGCCGGCTACGCCACTGTTGAATGTCGAGTGGGCGATGTTACATTCGGGACACTGGGAGAAATGTATCATGAAAAAGTAAAGTTTTACACGGGTAAATTTACTGTTTCCTTACAGTACCGGAGAGACATTCGACCTAAATTATAATTTCACTGTTTACACAGTGAAAAAAATTAGTCTCTATTGTCAGTGAAATTTTATTGTTTCAAACAGTAAATTTTGCTTCTCTGGTGCTGTGAAAAATTTGATAAAAAAATTAAATGATTAAAATCAAACGACAATAAGTATATATGTTTTTATTCGCTATCATTTTATTTTTCTTAAACAAGAGTTGCCATATTGTTTTTGAGAATTCTCCATTTCAAAATTAAATTCCTAAATAAAAAACTGTATCAACATAAATAGTCTATATTTAATTTGCATGCTCCTTAACAGCAGAACGAACTTCAAAAATAAACAAAGCAAATCATTGCTTTGTTTGTTAGGCATGCCAAGGCATGCTCAGGTTGGCTACTCTGGTTTTTCCCAAATTGGTTGACCTCATGAAAAAAAGTAACAACCAATATAAGCAATTGATTGCCGTTGGGTCATTTAATGCTTCGTGCTCGATTCATTTTTTCGAGAGTGGCGAACGGTTAGCACTTTACAGTTGCAAAGGCAAACAACAGAGATGATTCGCTTGAACCTTAGTTTTTCGTGAAAAAAACAGTAAATTGTGTGCTGGAGTCAGTAAAAATTGAGCAGATGTTACAATATTATGTCAGTCGGTAAAATGCATTTTTTTCAAAAGTCACATTAATTTTTACTGAAAAAACTTTCGTGTGTTCGCTTGCAATCTTCCAATTAAAAAAAGTAAATTTTGTTTACTTAAAGCGGCGAAAGAAGCATTCGTAGCAGAAATTATTGTCGATTCGGTCGAATGTTTCCCCGCTACTTTCAAAAACAGTGAATTTTCAGATGTGATTTCTCTCAGTGGAGCTAATCAATTGTAGTTTCCCGTGATATTTTTATTTCTGCGATATGATCTATAGCGCTGAATGTGATCGGTAAGTTTTCCTCGCTTCGTTCTTGTCTGACACACGCTCTTTTAATACATGTAGAAAAACGCTGCAGCGTTTGCTTCTACATTCACTATTGTTCGCCCTTGAAGGAACCGTTTACAGAATATTGAAGTTAACCAACAGCGCCTAGAAAGAATTCTCAAAATAATTTTCCTTAATCTAAAACATGTGTCAAAATATGTTTTTCAGTTATAAACTTTTGAAGTTCATTATTCTTTGATATTATTAACTCACAGTCGGGTTTCTCAATAAAAGGGTTCTCAATAAGAGCGCTGCCCTTTATCCGTGATCGAGCAGTATTCCTACTACATTGTTTGTTTTTAATGCTAACGGATTTATTTTGAGGCTTTTCAATAGAAGCGCTCTCAATAAAAATTCCAAATTTTAATTATTTTTCATTCCTTGTTGACGAACAAAAAAATGTATGATATTTTCATAAGGATTACACGTTTAAAATGATTTTTGAATGCAGGAAGGCCGCTTGGCCTTCCGCTATTTTCGCTTACAACGTGAACGACATGTAAGGCCCCGTTCTTAGCTTTACATATAATAGAAGCTCTCTTTGATATTCCGGAGCGAAAAGTATATACAACACCCGCGAGCGAAAAGTTAAACCGCTCCGGAGCGAATAAAAGGTATTATTCCGGAGCAAAGCAATTGACTTCTCATAACGATCTGCTCCAGAGCGGAGCGATTCACTTCTTATAACGATCCGCTCCGGAGCGGAACGATTGACTGTTCATAAAGATCCGCTCCGGAGTGGAACGATTGACTGTTCACAACGATCCACTTCGGGCCGGAGTGGAACGATGCGCTTTTTATAACGATCCGCTCCCCCTCGCAGCGGATCATTTCATCAGCTTCGGAACGTTTTTTACCGCTCCACTCTGAAACCCTGCTGCAAACGTTCCCTCGCCGTAGAAATGCGAACGCCTTGTCGCTAGGTGTACAATATACTATTTCATACCACAGGGTGGGAATAGTTATTTGTGCACCGCTGCGGGAAAACACGAGTTTTGCACTTTACGTATGAAGTTGAGCTCCGAGGCGAAGCCGAGAAGTTCTCAACCTCATATGTAGCGCAAACGAGTGTTTTTTTGCGAGGTACACCTTTTTTTTTTCATCCGGCGGCAGACAAAAGAAATTTCCTGCTCCGGGCGCGGATGGAAATTTTACTTCCCGACCCCTTAGTTTGAAAATAGTTATTTTCGTGATTAGTGCGAATGGGTTATTGAAACGAAACGTGAGTAATGCCGCCCGAGCCGAAGGCGAGGGCTGCAACACGTGAGTTAAAAAAGCCTTTTCGCACAAATCGCGAACAATATTTTTTGTCACGAGAAGCTCAAAGTCGCGACGACGTCGCGATTTTGAGGTTAGAGTGATGAAAAATATATTACGCCCCGGAGGGAAATAGTATATTGTGTACTTAATGAGATGGCGCACGCGTTATTGAGGCGATGAACACATCTCTGAGCCGTAGAAACAAGCGAACTTCATCTACGAGGTGCACACGACATTTTTTTTAACCTGTGTGATTTTATAGTATTGTCATGCCAGTAGAACGGGTCCATAAAGTGCTGTCTCGAGTGACATCGCCGGGCGTGTATGTGGCGTTCTAGTTGCATGTTGCTCGAACGTCACGTAAACGCCCGGCAACAGAGGCCACTCGAGAAAATACTTTCTGGCCCCGCTTAACTGGAATAAGAATGGGCTGAAGTCGCGCGTAACTAATGGATCTGACTTTCTATGGCAATGCAGTTTGAAAATATAAATTTAATGAAAGGATATCGCTTGTAATCGAAATAGCCAAATGATCGAAGAAGCCTCATTCTTCCCTACACATATTTGTGTTAACATCAATAATAAATTTTTATAATGACATTTTGTATTCAACTTCTTTCTTACATTATTTTTCTTGACATGGACTTTTTTCTTTGGTTTTCGATCGTTTCTGGGATTTTAAGAAGCAGCAAGTCATTCTTCTCTGGGGAGTTTTTGATCTTCATGTATTTCAGTTCACAACTGCAGGTTGCTATGTATATCCTGAATGTCGCAATAGCCTTTGATAAACTTTTTAATTAATAAGATTCGTTGTATACTCATCCTGACAAGGTGGATTTCCGAATTAATTTCAAAAAAGCCGAAAAAATATACAAAAAAGTACAAAATTATTTATACCATTGTTGTCTTTATTAATGAAATATCAAACACTTTTTATGTACGTTTGAAAAAACAAACATCGGGTGGTAACTTGTTTTCATTTTGATACAGATAATGCCATCTACAGCCATCTATGAGTCCTAATAAATGTATTTGCAAGTTCATACTTGCCATGTTGGGGGCTACATAACCATACATTTTTAAGGGGCCTTACGGGCCTTTTACAAGCTTAGTGCGAAAACAGTATGGAAAATAAGAAATACTTTCTATCTATGATCTTTAATTTTTTTAAATTATACGTTAATGATGATAACCAAATACAGCACAAATGATTTTATCGTATTTAAAACTTGCGTAGCAAAAATTTTCAAGTTCTTGATTGAATCGAAAAGTAACAACAATTTTTTTCCAAAAGGTTTCAGAATAAATTGATAAAAATATGATAACTGATTAAAAGGGTCGATTGTTCGAGAAAACTATTGGGACGGTTATCGAAATAGCGTTTTAAGTGATCTTCACGAATTTCATTTTTATCGTGGACTTATTTGCTATTGCTCCAATAATGGTATGATTTATTTTACGGCTAAGGTTTGTTTGACATAATATAGAATAAAAAATGTTTAAAAATTAAAGATCGAGACTCTATAATGCGTCGGAAACTTTTCCCAATTGGACAAGTTTAAAAAAAAATCAACAACTATTGATTAAACGATACTCTCTACTCAAGAAGTCTGTAGAATATGCATCGAAGGTGCATGCAAATGAATACAATTGCGAATAGTCGTATCCTGAGAATCACTACATTCTGAATTATTGATTTCTTTAGACCATAAGGTTCATGCAATAGAGGCTATTTGAACTTCACATTTATTGTTATTCATTCTTTCAGTGCTCTGAGAATACTTCACATTCTACCCAAATATCCAAATATAATAATCTTGTTGTACAGTATGACATATTTGGGAATCACTAGGGTCGAGAGTAAACCGGAAATTTCGGAACGATTCATGAGAAACTGTGTGACAGAAATCACATTGAACAAAAAAACTCACTTTTGCCACTGGGAAACAATGAAAAAATTCAAAATCGAAATCGAGGATGGAATGGACTGTACTTTACACTGCTTTTCCAGTAACTTCAATGACATTATGAATATGTCTTCGATGGAAGCTAATATACTGGGGAGATGCTTCCTCATTCTTCTGAACAAATGTACACCAATCACTGAAGAAAACTTCTTTTTTTTAACTCATTTATTTGATACTAGACAACTCAGCAATTTGACCATTGTCGAACCATTGCAATTTGGCTTACAGCCATTTCGAGGATTGAACGATCTGCTACACCTCGAAATGGTGCATCTCAATCTTGAATACGTAGATGAAAATCTTTTTAAAGGACTCAAAAGTTTGACCAGTCTGAAAATAGTGACAAACAAGGTAAAAAAACTGTCGAGTAAATTATTTAGCCATATCACGCAGATTTTAGAACTTACAGTCGAGTCTGATGGAAGTACTGAAATTGAAGCTAAAACTATTAGCAGTCTAAAAAATTTGAAATATCTTTGGCTGAAAGGAAACCGAATAACTGGACTCGATAATGCAACGTTCTGCAATTTAAAGTCCATTGGAGGTATACATTTGATTCAAAATCAAATTACCACTTCAGGGAATGAAATTTTTCAGAATTTTGAAAAATTAAAAGTTTTAAGATTACTCAATAATGATTTCGCTGCTTTTCCTGAAAAGCTATTTAGTGAAATTATGGTACAGGAAAGACTAGAAATCACTTCTTCTCGTACAATACGATTAAGTGCTACTTTCCGATATTCGAGTGATTTGAAATGTATTATATTAAAAAACGTGATCATGACGGATATCAGTAATAAAATATTTGAAAAACTCGGAAAATTAAATGAGTTGCATTTACATGCAACTGGCATGAATCATTTACCCGATGGTATTTTTCGGAATAATACAGCTTTAAAACGACTCATATTCACAGGAAATGGGCTTACAAATATTACAAAGTAATGTCATATTGTTAAATACCTTCAAAAAATATTGAAAATCTTATTTTTCATGAGTAATTTTCATATTTTGCAGCCGAACATTGGAAGGTTTATCTGAAATGAAAAGATTAAATTTCAAGGACAATCCAATAAAATTAATAGAATCCGGAGCATTCAGACACACGAAGTCATTGACGGAAGTTATTATCCAGTATGAGCCATTCTCGAGCGAGAACGAGTTCGATGTATTTAGAATGATTGAAAACTGCAAAAATTTGACTACAATCTACTGGAAGATCTCAAAAGTTTCCAAAGTATACTTCAATTTTCCGACGGAAATGCCATATTTACGGAAAATTGTTGTCGAAACAGATGCCATAACTTCCGTGAACGTGCGTATGAAAAATTTATCAATTGCTACATTCGGCACTTACGCACACTTCGAACTCTTGATTATATTATATCATCGATGCGAATCGCTGTATTATTATCCACATAACCGAACGGTGTTATACAATTAAGAGTCAAATTCGACTTTGCGTCGTTAACTTAAGTAAAAACTCATTTTTATTTACAATGAGCAACACTTCGATGAAAAAAATTAACAATAATGAGAAATCGTCACTCAGAGCCATATTTTCTTTTAGTAAAAATATTCATCAAGCTTTCTTCCCCAAATAGAGTGCATATTGAAATTCTTACAAGTTGTATTATTTCGCGTTAATATCGATCAGACGTTTCGAAATAGCTAACAATATGAGACAGCGATAGCTTTTTAAAATATATACATATATGAGCGTTTGAGAGTAAACAGTTCAAGAATTTTTCATCACTCTAGCCTCACAATCGCGACTTTTTTCGACCTAGAGGCGTTGGTAACAATAAATTGTGAGAATAGGCTTTATCGACTCGCGTGTTGCAGCCCTCGCTTTCGGCCCAAGCGGCAATCATCTTGTTTTGTCTCAAAAACCCATTTGCACTTATCACGAAATGTACTATTTTTGGTCACTAAGTTGCCAAAGAGATAGTTGACCGTAAAAAGTAGAAATGAAAAAATGATGATCAAAACGTTCGAAAAGTTGCTTGGCGGTATAAACGAAAAACACAATGCTCGGCGGGCAAAACACATATAAAAACAAGATTATATTTTTAATTTTCTCCGCCTTACACGATTTTTTCGATTTCCATTTTTTTATCCTTAATTATCACGCTAATAAGACATCATACTGATGGACGTCAACTCATTACCAAAATTGTTGTGAATTTTTATGCCGTCAGATATTAATTTTTTAACCGCTGGTCACGCACGTGCCTTGCGCGCAATTAATGTAACGATTATATAGTCGACGCCTCGAAAAAGGCCCTCAGAATGGGGAAATGATAATTTCATATTATTCAGAAAAAATGAATTAAGTGATTATCTGGAGTTCCTCTCAGAAGCATTATTTTTTTACAAGTGTCTTCGAAGTTATTAATATAATTCAGTTTTTTCGCTAATAAAATAGGTTTTTTTTTTTATCGCCCTTGGTCCATTTTTACTTTATACCGTATACTATGGACTTGTGAGTCTTAGCGACTAAGAAAATATTTATAATGTTTAATCTCAGGTGCTCATAAATCTATTGGCTAGTAGCGAAATTTCTAAAAATCAAATTTCCTTTTCAG
>JABFQI010000085.1:0-15926 GCA_022816925.1 Trichacis sp. ZL-2020 | reverse complement strand
AGAATATACATAAAAGATGATTCGCAGATATTATATATAATATAGCGCTCGCCGGATTATACGCCGTGCATGCGTGCCATCCTTTTTTCGGTGTATTCTAAATTGCGAAATATATCCTCTAAAATTAAGAATAAAACCAACTGAAATTCAGAATAATTTATTCTGACATTTGGAATACCGTGACTTTGAAATTGAGAATAATATTCTCTATTTCGGAGGATTGCCGCTGATTTTCATTACATTCAAGTTTAGGTGATCGTCCTCTGAAATTCAGTGGATGATTTTTCTGAGTGCGGGGCGTCTACTTAAACGTTAGTGTGCGCTCCCCAATGAGTCGGAAGAGCACTCGAATGATTCGGGCGAGCTCCCCAATAATGCGGGTGTTGCTCGTTGGGGAGACCACCCGAATGATTGGGGTGCTCGCCCGAATCATTGGGGAGAGCGCCCGTTATGTTGGGGATATAACGGGAAAAAATGAAGCCACCCGAATGATTAGGGTGAAATCCCCAACCACACGGGTATCGTTCGCTCAGTGTAGGTGAATCTCATTCGAACGACGATAACTTGAATTATTAATTTGATTTTGTAGAATTTCAGCTTTTTTCAAAACCTCTTTCATGGTTTTAATTTTTGTATTTATGGTTTGAATGAAAATTACATGTTTTATTTATTATTTAATCAATGTATTCGAAATTCGAATATGACATTTGTCAATATATTTCAATGTATAATTATAATTCTTTTTTGGATACTATCCTAGCAATCAAGAGGCGACCTAATACGGTCGCCTTTTGGTCGCCCTTTGGTCGCCCTTTGGTCGCCTCTTGCCGTATTCATTTTAAACTGAAATAAATGAGGAATGCGTGATTCTTTTGCAGAAAATCATACTTGAAACTCGTAAATATTCAACTCAATTCAATAAAATGAGCGACTGAATGAAAATTTATGAAACAAATGTCAAGTATGATTTTCGGCTATTACCGACTGCATCAGTTATCATACACTAGATGTATTTATAGTTTTGTTAAAATTTACATTATAAATACATTTCTTCGCTGTGGTGAATAGTAAAAATTCACAAAACATAATATATATAGATATTTTGAACAATAACGTTCATGTAACGCTTAAATTCGGAAAAAGTTTTTTAGGTCGCCCTTTGGTCGCCCTTTGGTGCCTCTTGATTGCTAGGGATAGGTTCTAGAAAATTTTAGGCAGTTCAAGAAAGTTAGAAGAGGTTCTATTAAATTTATAATTGCTTTACAAGGTTCGAATATTTATGTAAATGGTGTAGGGGTTGATTATATCTTTTAATGGTGAATAAAGTTGAAGAATTTTTCGATACCATGTTTTAAAAATTTCTCAAACAATGAAGATGTTTCTGATGAGATTAAGAATGATCTCCAAGGTTCTAAAATGTTCTACATAGTTCTATAATATATAAGAAGGTTTAAAATATTCGAGAAAGTTCTGTCAAGCATTGAAATTTTCGAAACGTTTGTATAATATTCATAATATCATCTAGTCAGATATAAGACTTTCTTGAAAGTATTAAATGTTATAGAATTATTCAGATTTCTATGTAGATTTAGAATTGGTTAGTAAGTTCAATGAAATTTTCCTATTTTTATGTAGTATCTTAGAGCTATAGCTCTAGGATGTTTTTATACGTTCTAGAAGATAAAAAAATATTCTAAAATTTCACGAAAAATTTATAGAATCCCACGCAGAAATTGCCAGTCGTTCAGTTAGTTTAAGATATGGGCCATTCTTGGCCCAGCGTCGGTTACCAAGTGTCGGTTACCATTACTGGACCAATATTGGTCCATGGCTAAAACCGATCCTGGTTAGATAATGGCAACCAGAAGTCTCCCAACGGTAGGTTACCATTTCTGGGCCAATATTGGCCCATGACTGAAACCAGTTCCAGTTTGATCACGGGTACCAATAGATACCCATGGTAGGTTGCCGTTATTGGACAAATATTGGCCCAGTAATGGCGACCTACACTTGATAACCGATACTGGGCCAAGATTGGCCCGTATCTCAAGTTAAGCGTCTGGCATATAATTGAATTAGTATTTTTGCTGAATTAATAAAGTGATTACAAACAATTTGTTTATAAAACGTCAATGGAAACTTTTTTGAGATTCTAGTGTAGCCTGTTACGGTTTGCATTATCGTTGGAACGACAATAAAAAACAGTTATCTTAAATGAACATCATCAATGAATGATTTTTTTTTTCTGGACCAAAAAATAATTACACATAAATTCGTTGTCATACATTTTTTTATTATAACATTAATACTACAATGATTTTCACAAATGTCTTTTAAATTTTTTCGCAAACTAAATCGCATAATTATATTCATCATGAGTATACTTTAACTGCTGTGTAGCAATGTAAGTGCAATGATTTTGTTTTTACAATTTGTTAGTATACATTTTATATTGACATCGTTGGCTTTGCATGCGTGTACTTTTTTGCTTTGCGTACCTAAGAGAAATATACCAATTTTTCTAGATGCTACAGGGTAATTGAATAAATCATCGCTATGCCGAAAAATTTGACCTTGGCAAACAACGTCGTTGATTGTAACGTTTTTTTTGTTACGAGAATAGATTTTGGCGATTGTCATGACAATGCCATTTTTCATCAGAACATTATTATTCGGGTGTTTCGTCGTTATTGTGAAACCATTTAATTTTATAGATTCGAACGTTATCTCATTTTCTGAAACATCGAGTGCAATTCCACTTTGGGACTCATTTTCATTGATTTTATAAACAATTGGGAATCTTGAAGTTATATTTGGAGATGACGTTTGTTGCAGTCGGTGCAATTTTCTTGCTATTTGTGAAATGGGACACGTATTACTTTTCAGCAAACATTTGATGAATCCAAGACAACTTTCAAATTCAAAAGCTGAAAATCTCGATAATGGAATTTGCATGTAAGCAACATCGTCAGCCAAATGAATCAAATTATGTATGTTCATGACCTGCGAATCCCGGCCATAAAACTGTGGCATCAACGTTACAAAAGTGCGCAGCATATTTTTTGCGTTACCAGCTTCTTTGACAGCCAGTTTGTCAGTGTGCAAAATTCTGCAAGCCGTGTATAACAGCATGAAATGTTGATACTTTTCTTTTGGTAAAACATGAAAAAGAAATATTCCACCAGCATACAGAAGAAAAAATCGGAATTGAGTTGCCTTCCAATTACTTAAATCATAAAGGTCGAACTTATTTCTTTGGAATTCATTTGGAATGTCTTTTGAGAGCGAACCAAATAGATCTTGCGGTATATTAACATTCGTGGTACCAATATTAGCGAATCGATCCCCTGAAACAAGTTTGGTAACTACAAATTGTCCAACACCTTGAGAAAGCAGATGCATTTCTTCTAAAAACACAGCTTTGACGCAATCAAAATTTCGAATTAAAATTAGCGGAGAATTCTCTTTTGTCAGATGATGTTCAGGCTGTCTTTTATTGCGGAATGACCTATCAGTTCGCTCTCTACAATCAAGTGAAGCAAAAATTCGTTTATTGTTCACAGTTTTTCCTTTGATTTCACAGCGCTCGCAAGAGTAAAATCCGGTGTGGCCTTTGCAACACTTGATAAAAGCACGAGCAGGTGTATCGCAACAAAAGCCAGCAATTCGGAATTCAAAATGTATATTGTGGATTTTGACTCCATTATCGATCAAATTATTTACTTCAGTGACTAAGTCAAAAAGAAACTCATTAACTGAAGCAGGTTTTGATTTGCCATAAAACAATGCTATGATAAAAGGTTTGGATTCGTGTTTTTCAGAAATAATTTTACCCATAATGGACCAAAAACCAAGTTTTGATTTATTATACAGTTCCATACCATCAACGTGAAGAATCAACTGTATCAAAGTTTCTTTGAAAATATCTATGTTTATGATAACTTCCAAATTTTTTTCAATACCAAAGTATTTGAACTGGCCAAAAGTACTACGGTAATTGCTCAGCTTGAGTTTTGTATCAGATTTAATATTGCTGGTGCCAAACAAAGTTTTGCATGATTTCGGTAAATCTGTATGACCTTCGCTTCGAAAAATTTTGATGGCATCATCAATGCACTCTTGTGTCAACGTTTTGATGTGTCTATTTGTCCATGATACAATTTTCTCACTGAGATCACCATCGGTCAAATCTTTCTTAACATCTGACTTAAAATTTACAAACGGGCCCGGATTTTCAAATGTGACACTGCCGCTATCATCGGATGATTTTGTAACTTGCAAAATGTCCATGGACTCATCACTCCAGTTCTGATCCATCACTAAATCATCTTGTTCATTATTGTCAGACGCCAAACTTGAACATGTTGGTGGATGTATTATATTTGGATCTTCATTTTCCGAATCTTCGTTCTGCGAAAAAACAAAAAGAATATGGATCATTTTAATATTAATGTAAAATATATGCGACGTGTTCAAAAATTTGGTTACATTTAATTGTTTATTGAAGCGATCGTTTTCATTAAAAAATTTCTTAAATACTATAACATATCCATTTATTGACCCTGCTGAACGAAACTGATTGGGATTCCATCATCTTTAATTATGTTTTTAAAATTCTCGATCACTTTTGATCATATTTCGTAAGGTTTGATCATATTGTTTCGCATAATAAATTATTTGAAGTCAATTATTTTTGTTTTTATTATGAAATGGAATAAAAGTTTAAACTTTCTGGTAATGAAGATTAGTTTTTTTGGCACATTTTTCTATAATTTTATTTTTCTCACACAATGTATTTCTGGAGAAATAACGTTTATAAACATCAAAAATGAATTTAATGATAAATCGGAGCCAAGAACCAAAATATTAAACTTGATCTATTTTCAAAGTTTATTGCTCGGTCCACCACTTCCACCCTCTGTACCAGTTTCATATAACAATTCATATTGTTGTTTAATCAATTATCCATTGTCGAAGAAAATTGTTGCATTTCAGGTTTTGTATTTATCAAACGTTGCGGCATGTACTTATTAAACTGTTTCAAAATTGATTAAATATGATCGAGTATTCAACCTTGATCATTTTTTGATATGTTTAATCCAAATATTATATAATGTATATCTGAGGAAACATGATCAAATATGGTCTAGTTTTTAATCTCGACCATTTTCGATAATGAAAATACGAAAAATCAAATACTTAATAAAACATAATGAAAAATAATTGGGTTCATCATTTTATCAACATCATCATTTTTTATAAGTTTCTTTTAGTAGGGTAACTAATAAAAAATGAATTTTCTGATTGAAAACACGTTTTGAAATGATTACTTCATATAAAATAAAACAAATATTAACGCATACTTACACTGATCAATGGAAAATCACTCTGCATCGCATCATTTCCAACATCATTATTTTCACAATCTGCAATCTTTTTCAAGTACCGATGTTTTTTCAATCTTTCGTAACTCATTTTTCGGATTAACTTCAAGAATTAATATATTTAATTGCAATGTTCTCATGTAAACATAGACTCAATGTTTCAGGTTAGATTTTCTAAAACATCAAAAAATAAACATTACCTACAGAATCAACTTATAACTTTTGACAATACAATAAATAGGTCAAAACAACATCAATTTTGTCGATTACCTTGCTGCATAGTGTTTGCTTGAAATCGGCAAAAAATATTAAACGTAGATACCATCGATGTAAAAATGAGAAAATAGTGCAAAATTGTGTACATTATAAATGCATTATAATTTTGAAAAAGTGATAAAAAGAGTTGAATAATCGCTTTGGAAACTTTGATTCAAGTACCGGAAGTAATCCAAATGCAAAAAAGTTGTCTGCGCATGCGCTGTCCGCTTTTCCTAGCGTGATTCAGTTCCAGCAAAATTGTTTTGATGCGTCGTGAAAAATCGGGTTCGTTTTTCAACGTTGGAAGTATTCATCGAATCATCGATCAACAATATGGATAAATCCACGTAAGTCATTATCTACTTTTTAAACATAACAAGTACGACATTTTCTACAATATGTCTAGGTTTACGCGATAAATCTTACGTCATTGTAAACAAAATGCGAAAACGTTTATTGAGGTTATGTTTATATAAAACGTGATCTCTCATGAAATTTTTCCTTGTTAATCAATATTCGTCATCTATATAATTTTGTGTACGTAACGCCATGATTAATGACGAGTTCAAAAAGTTTGTAGTGATAAATATCTGGTTGAAAAAAAAAAACACATTTTTCGATACATTTTTAGTCGTTGCCACAATTTTTATTTAATAAAATTAAAATTATTTTCCAGACTCGAAAAAAAGACAAAATTTGTCGTCGTCGATTTTAACGAGGTGCAAGGAAAAAAAAAAAAAAACTCGTAGAACTTGTCCCAAGATGCTGGATTTATCGAAGAGACAAAAAATGGTTTGCCCATTATCCACCCAAGAACGACTATAAACATATTGAAGTCTGGGTTGAGGAGTCAAAAAACCCTGAAGATGACTGGGGCTGTTTTGAAATCCAAATATTATCTGAATGTGGTAAAATAATCAGAATTTGCTTGATTTCTGTAACAGTTCTCAAAACTATTTAAAAATTTTTTGTACTATTGAGAAAAATGTAATAACTGCGAAATTCTACGATATTTTATTGATTCTAGTTTTTATATACAATGACCCAAATTGAATTAAATTTAGAAGTTTTTGATGAAATGAGAAAATTCTATACAAACTTTTGAAAAATGTTATTAAAATTTTATAAAAAATTTCTTTTATAACATTCTGCAATTTTATAAAATATTTTTTGTTCAAAAGCATTTTTGAATTTGAATTATGAATTTTTTAAATGAATCACAACAGTTTGAGGAAGACAAAATTATTTTATAAACTTGAATTTTTCATAACGCTTCTTTTAAACCGCTTTATAAAACTTGCGAATTTTACTACAATTTTTATTACAAAAAATGTTTTTGGTCTTTATATTGCCAACAATGATTTCGACAAAATTATAAATCCTGAAACAATTGTTAAACATTTTCCATAGTTTGATGAAAACTTTTCAAACTTTTTTCTCAGTCGATTACCGCCAAGGAATTCGCCACTTGAACAAGTCTTTCAACAGCAACAAACTGGCGACTACTTCAGAAAATATTTCATCTGAAGGGGAAAACGAAGAAAACGAATCTGAACGGGAGGAAGAAATGCACCTTACTAAGAAAAAAGTCGCACAGTTGCTTGAAGCTGCTCGTTTAAAGTCCAACGAATTGCGTAAACGTAAACCACAAGATGAACTTCCAAAAATTTCAAAAATGCAAAAAAGAATAGGTGACATAATTCACGCAACACTGATATAACTTCCCATGTATTTTGACGTACGTGCTTTAATATACAAACTTTTATGTTAACTCCAGAATATGTTGAAGAATCCGAAGAAGACATGGGAAATGAAGAAGAAAACTCGGAAACTTTTCATGACGATGAGTTGGATATTTGTCAAAATCCGAAAAATGATGAGCAAGCAATGCAGGAGGAAAATAAAACTCATGTGCCTGAAAAGGACACAGTTGTAATCAACTCTTTTGACTGTTTGCGTATGTATATATTATGTATAAATTATATGTATATATCGATCATTTTATTTTCACATGACTGACCAATTTTATTCGTTATTTATTTTGATGTTCTCAGCATTGAATATTTATATTAAATATTATATTGGTATATATTGAAAGTCTAAAATTATGGAACTCCTGGAAAAGTCATGAAAGTGACAGAAAATGTTTAAAATTAATTATATATCAAGTTTTTCAATCAAATTCAATGATGTCCTCAAGTTCCGTTTTTCCAAAGTTTAATTAAAAATATTGTGTATTTTTGGATTCAAGTTATTATCTATAAAAATAAATTAATTTTTCCATCTACAAATTTCAGTTTGAAAATCTTAAAATTGCAACGATAAAGTTTTTTAATATTCCAGAATTATGAAATTTTCATCTGAAGAATCTTGGATTTGAAATTTTTAGATTAATTACATACTTTATTCGGTCAGAGCAGTAAATCTTGTTATAACATATATTTAATTGTTACATTTTCAAATTCGAAATTTTGAATGTAACCGATTGAAAATTTTAAAGTCTAAAATTATAAACATTTGAATTAAACATTTATAGCTTCACGAATCTTTCAGGCAAGCACATGGAAAAATTTATAAACGAGCGATTTGAAGTCTTCAAAAAAGAATTCAAGTCAGAAATTCTTCATTTGAAACAAAGTCTGCAGTATGACTCTAAACAAAAATACAAAGATCTTACAGCCATGATCAAAATAGCTGGACTGTCCGGAAATGGCTTGAGAAAAATGAAAGAAGACCTGGAAATAGAAATACCTATGACATCTGACGACGTGTTCATGCAGTTTGATGCAGCACTTAAACAGTCTGAGAAAAAAAAAGAAGCACTGGTAAATTTTTTTCTAAACAATCATTACGATAATCACATGATAGCTACACGCGACTCATGAGTTAAGCGTACGAAAATACACTTACGTTATGTTAATCTAGTGAAAATTGAGGACGCTAATTTTTTCCACTCTAGTTTAGTGTGACATATGTAATATATTCATACCTTAATTTTAATTTTTGAGGGCGTATCCAAGAGGGCAGGAGGGGGGGGGGTTTTACCTTCCCTGCTTTAATTTTATTTCATTCACATTATTAATTATTTTATTCATTTACAGTGTTCGTTGATGGAATTGAAGAGCAAAATCAATTCTGCCCCGAAAGATGCTATTGGCAAAATTCTTAGCGAATTGCTTTCAAAAAATGTACAACTTTTGTACAGTGGATGTGGAAGAAAGCAAAATAACAAACAGAAAAAGAACTTTTCGTCCACCGAAACATACCACATCATGGAAGGTTAAATTCATTATCCATCTTGATTTCTGCCAATCCATCAATTTTGTCAAGTAAAACTTTGTTTTAACATTTTACAGACATAGTCGTTAAACAAATGTCTATTGACAATCTGTTGGTCAAGAGTTTAACAAGTCGATGGCTTTCTGGAGCGGGTGATAGAGAAGGAGGAACGACGATGCGGAAAAAAAAAGCAGATCAGGCCGTACAATCCGAAATTTGAATTGTAATGTACCATCGGAATCAGTTTTCAATAAATAATTTGTACAAAAAATAATGTGGTGAGTTTTATGTTCATCTAATTTCTACCAGATCTATGCCAACGCCACTAGTCTTGTACCAAGCTGTATACTAATATTAGTACAAGACTAGTGGCCAATACTGGTACAATATTGGTGACCAATACTGGTACAAGATTGGTGGCCAATACTGGTACAAGATTGGTGGCCAATACTGGTACAAGACTGGTGGCCAATACTGGTCCAGAGTTAGTGCCCAGTATCGGTCCAGGTCTGGTTGCCAATACTGGTGACCGGTACTGGACCAGCGTAAATAGGCGTTATCATTCCGGACCAGGACCAACCGTCGGTTACCAACCGTCGGACTCCGGCAACCAATGCTGGTCCAGTACTGGGCCAGTTATTTTTTTCTGCGTGGGTAGAGGTGTGTAAAAATTTTTCTCTTGAAAAATTACTATTCGTGTTGATCAGCGACTTGTAAATAATGCGTTTCCATTCGAAAAATTTCAGTTCGCGTTGGGGCCACAGAAATGTTCGTGCTATATGATTTCGTCCATCAATTGAAATGTATAAGGAACAATTTATTGACGAAGCCTTTGCTGGTAGCGTTACCCGGTGAAAATAGTAGGCTAATACATTGGCAGACTCTCGTTCAAGTTTTCGAGAACGAAAAACTTAAAGGTTCTTCGCGTTTTACACATTTGAGGGACGAATTCGTTGATCCTAGACGAGTTTCAAGAATGAAAGTGAAGCATGCGGTAAAGGTATTTAGCCTTGAAACCGAAAGTGGTATGCTGGAGGTAGCAGCTGAAGCAGGCGAGTAAAACATTTTTATAGCAAAAACCTTAACGAAGTATTAGAGTTACATGGGATATGTAGTGTAACTACCGTTGAAATGAAATAGAACCCCAAAAATCCAGAATATGAAAATAAATTTCAAATGATCATCAAATTATG
The DNA here is from genome assembly GCA_022816925.1 of Trichacis sp. ZL-2020. NCBI lineage: Eukaryota > Metazoa > Arthropoda > Insecta > Hymenoptera > Platygastridae > Trichacis > Trichacis sp. ZL-2020. The sequence continues at coordinate 5,812 of JABFQI010000085.1, read as the reverse complement.
AATTTTACCATGAAATTGATAATCACAATGAATTAAGAAAATTATATACAGCTAATGTGACATGTACATGGTTATGAACAGTACATAACTTTTTTTTTCAAAGAAAGATTTTTAAGAACTGTATACAAAGTTTTCAAAAATTTTGGAGCGAATAAGTGGTTCGATGTAGACTTCCGTTTATTTTGACACTTTCTGTTCATTTATGTTGACTCGCGACATTTCCAATGCTTGGTAAATGTGAGAGCTGTTACAATAGTGGGAGTTCTGCTCGTTATTAAAATTTTGCCAAGTAAAATACATAGCGAAAATACAAGGACATTATTGAAAACGAAATTTATTTCAAAATATCATCGCAATTTCAATAATAGAAAAAAATGTTTTTTTCCTGTAATATTAACAATAACTAGACAATTTTCATTCAATTACCTACATTTAAAAACCAAGCAAGTTTAACTTAAAAAAATAATAATAATAAAAGTTCAGGCTAATTAAAATATTTAAATCTAAAATAAGAAAGCGCCCTCTCTGTTTTCAGACTACATTTTTGAAAATGAGTAATAAACATTCATCAGGTACTACATTTGTTATCTTAATGTATGCAGCATCATTTTTTTTAAGTCGACTTTTTTTGTTAATAAGAAATATAAATACCGAAAATATATAAAACTTTGCATTTAATACGTTGCGAGTTATTAAACCTGGGCACATTAAAATAACTTTTTTCACTCAATTTCCAGGATTGAAATAAGGATGATCTAATTTTAGAGTCAAAGTTAATGCAATGCTGCAAATTGAAGAAATAAAAGTAACTATTTCCTGCATTGAATTTTTAGACTTACGTACTAATTCCTTATGACCACTTTTTTGTTCTGAAGGGTCGTAAGCAAGGTATATTGGGGTCGTAAGAAAGTTGTAACGCTACGTACCCTTAGCTCCTTCATGTGAATGAAAATTATTTAAAAAATTTTTTTTCGTTTTTCTATGCGCGTTTCTTAAATTATGTTTAATGTTTATCTTTTCAGCATCTTATGAAATTAAAGGCGAAAATTTCTACGTTTCTTCTCGCGAAGCACAGGACTTCGCATGGTTGGCGCGCACTATGCATGACTGGTTTGAGGCAATGGGTTCGATAACAAGAGTTGGATCTTCAAATTTCCAAACGTGGACCTACATGAAACTGGTTGCCAACAATATGGTGTTTGTGAGAAAATTCCATAATGAAAATTATGACCCGACTGCGCTAACCTTCAATGATGTTGTGGCTGCGTTAGTTCCTACAATCCCGAACATCGTGAAAACGATTGATGGCTTCGAAGGACTGTGGCAAGAACTGCAGGATGCTGGATTTGAAGAGATGAATGGAAATTTTCTTAATCAAGATCTAATGGAAAACCACCAAGGCTTGGTGAGAGGAATCAGCTGCCAAAATTCAACTCCCAATGCCTTTCAATTTGAGGGGAACACAAAGGCTGTCATTATAAACGACCCTTTCTCTTTGAAATTGTCGGGTGCCAATTGTGAGGAGGACAAAAATGTCGGTACGCTTTTGAAATTCCATGAATTTGTGGAGGTGGACGAGCTTGATACCTACATCGGAGAGGAAGAGTCGATATCGGAGGAGCAATCAAGGGCTGTCCGTGTGGAAACGTTTGGATTTCTGTTTACACCCGCTGCTATTGGAGATGCTTCCTTGAAACTTTCGTCGCTCTCGGTGGAATGTCTTCCTTGCAGAAGAAGCCTGTTAAGTGATGAATTTACCGAGGCCTTGGAAAAACTTGCAATGGTTTTTGCAAATGAAATACATTGCCAGTACAAAAAATTGAGCATCGTTGAAATCTTGCGGCTTAGAGGAAAGGAAACCTTCGATCAAACTTGGCTACAATGTTGTGACGAGGACCACCGGCTCGCACTTGTGGAAAACATCATCCATACTGCGACCGACAATTATTTGTACTGGTGGTGTCGTCAACAAAATGCGGCCATCAATCTACGGCATTACCTCCAACGTAAAAGACGCTCGACGGGGAAAGACCAGCAAGGAATTTTCGAAGATAACCACGAATAAGACCATTGGGACGATTTGTGTACAGTTAAGCCATCGAAGTGGGTTAGGACGAACGGGAAACAAAATAAAACCCTTCAGCGCCGCCAGAAATGCACTTAAAAAACACCATCTACTTCGTGTGCAGATCCTTCCATCGAACATTCATTGGCCAATAACTTCGACAAACGTGTAGTTCCTACCATTACAGACGAAAGCACGAATACGACGAGATTGTCAGTCCCTCCACAGATAGATAGTGTAATGGAAATTGATTTGGATGTATTGTGTGCAGCAGCATCGAACGCTCCTATTAGCTACGCGCCATCAGACCTAGGCACTTTGCTCACGAAAAAAATTCGCAGCACATTGCTTCCGGAGGAACTCGACTTACTTAATCCAAGTAAAAATCAGTCTCAGGTAAGATCAGTTAAGTTGTATTGTAGTATTTGTATTTCCACATTTATCAGGCAATGTTGAAAACAATGAGGTATCGGCAACATACGACCCGACTGTCTATAAATGTAGTGACGCTAAGAGGGAGGGGGTATGTTTTAGCGTCACGCTGAGAAACTGATGTACACCCAGTTACATCGCTTCGTTTTCTCAATGAAGGCACAACTGTAGACGGGTGCTTGTTTTACTGGCACGTGCCAAAAAAATTATCCAAAAATCCTTCGATTTGCCTAGATTCAGAATACGAATCGATGCAACTGGGTGTACGTTATAACAACAGTATATTGGCGTCACGCAAGGTGAAGAAGGCCTCAAAATTATCTACAATTTGCGTCACGAGATTTATGGACGGTCTGTAATGTCATTTGTATTTAATCGAAAATCGTACAATTAGCATAGACGAAAGTAATAAATGGATATAGACAAACATTTGATTATTGTAGTAGTTCAATAAAGATTATCTTCAAAACAATCGCAATAGAAAAGAAACTTTACTTTTAAAATTTGACCCTCATTCTTAAGATGTACTTTTCATTTTGTGCTTTACGTTGAAGGGGTCATTCGCTGAGAGATTGTAGCTGAAATCTGCATGAAGAAGCATAATTTTTTTGCGTTTTTCTGTGGTTTGTTTCTAATCCGCTGCGGATAATTCGTTTGTTGGTAGCGGAAGAAAATTTTGTTGCTTGAAATTGCTCTTACGGAGAAAAATTTTGGTTACGTTTGCCTTGGAATTATGAAATCGTAATGCGCTATTTTTCCCCGTATAACACTAGTAACGTTGAAACTTCACGAAACTTATGATTTCATAAGAATCTTACAGGATTTGAAAATTCCTTATAAGTTATCAAAAACTGAGAAGAATTTTTTCATACTTATGAGGAAACATATAAAAAACTTATAAGCATCCAAACTCTTGTAAGGGTATTTTATTGAAATTCAAAATCTTATAAATTTATTACGAAACCCATGATTTTCAACTTTATTAGAGAAGCATTTATATTTTTACATCGTTCTGTTTTTCATCAACGTCAAACTATTTCATTGATCCATTGTAATTAATTTTTTTAAAGAAAGTGATAAAATTTGTTATATAATGATATGCATTACAAATGCGTGTTGCAGGAATATTTTGAAGTTGGTTCAAGTAACCCCATTTCGAGAAAAAGTCGTCCTCAACCACGTGGCATGTGGCGATTGGAGAATACCTGCTACGCTTTGAGCTGTCTCCAACTATTATTCGCTGCACCTTTAATCAGGAATATTGTACTTAATTGGAATCCATTTAAAGGTTCACTGGATATTCATGCTGTATTATATTCCACCTTCACCGCTCTTGGAAATGTCACAGACGACAAACCTCTAGATCCAGTCGAGCTGCGAGCATATTTTGCCCCGTATTGCATAAGTCGTAAAAATGTTAAGGGTACCGAGCAAGATGCAGCAGAGTTTTTGTCTTTCCTGCTGCAAGAGCTGCATCAACAAGTGTTAGACCTTTACACGCACGAAATAATCGTGACCAAAAATGGGGAGTGTCCTAATTGTTCGGAACGATTCCTACTGACGAAGACCCTTCAACTGTTTCTCATCCACGTAACCGATATAACGGTACAAAATGGAGTCAACAACCAATTGAAGGAATGCTTTAGTTACATGACTTGTTGCTGCGACGCCGTTGTTGAAGATGGAGTAGAGTATTCTCTTTTAACGGATCCATCTACTGTGCTGGTTGCTATCAATCGGACGTTATGGGATTCGCAAACACGTAGGGCGTTGAATATGAAAGACCACATAGCTCTCAATCCTGAACTATCTTTGCCGCAAATGAATGGGACTCTGAAATACCGGTTGAGTGGGGTTGTTTTTCACATGGACACAAGAGAAACTGGTAAGCATTATTATGCTTGTGTCAGACATGTGGACGACGAATGGTATATGGTAAATGATGAAGCAACGCAACATATAACTCCTTCAGCGATTACGTCATTGTCGAAAAGACATGCTCCTTGTATCGCAATGTATGTTCGAAGCACTTGAGCACCACACAAGTCATTGTAAATAGATGTATATAGATGTATATAGTTGTGTATAGTTGTATATAGTTATATGTAGCAAGTATATGAACGGTGACGAGACATTAGCCTGAAGCTTCAGCATTCGAAGAAAGAGTTGATGTGAGTATAACAATACGGTCTTTTTCGATATCAGTCTCAAATTGAAAATATAATATGTTTGTGCTTAGATTGTTGCCCTTGTAGCCCAACATCCATGCTATAGCATAAATGAAGAATGAATTTTCAAAATTGATAAAAAAGAGGCTTTGGAGGGGATAAAAGTTATTGACAAATCATTAAAAAATTAAAAAATGTGACAGGAAATGTGAAATGCACTGTCAATGGTTTGGAAAAAGTAAAAAAAAGTTAAAACAGAACTTTCGGTAATGCGGAAAAATAGTCCAAATCGGTCATATAAGGGCTCCAGATTGTATTTTAATAAATTGATAAAGGTTTGCATGCGAAATAAGGTCGATTTTATTGCCAATAATATAAATATCACTTGATATTTGATTCGGATGAATCTGACAGCTCGCGTCGTCTGCTATTCGGATCACTTGATGCGCGTCATGTAATTGTCATGTAATCCAAATAGCAGACGACGCGAGCTGTCAGATTCATCCAAATCAAATATCAAGTGATATTAATATCATCGGCAATAATATCGGCCTTATTTCGCATGCAAACCTTTTTTAATTTATTAAAATAAAATCTGGAGCCCTTTTATGACCGATTTGGACTATTTCTCCGCATCACCGAAAGTTCTGTTTTAACTTTTGTTTTTATTTTTCCAAACCATTTACAGTGCATTTTACACTTCCCGTCGCATTTTTTAATTTTTAAATGATTTGTCAATAACTTTTTATCTCTCCAAAGCCTCATTTTTATCAATATTGAACATTTATTCTTCATTCATGCTATAGCATGAATGTTGGGCTATAAGCGATTGTAATCTTTTCGTTATATTTATCCAATGTAGCATGTTAATTATTGTGCGATTATTGCTCGAAAAGTAAATCGCTAAAAATGATAAATTTATGCTCTTGTCTATGATTTTTTTAAATACGTGGTTACCGATAGCATTTATTAAACTAGTAATATGTTTCTCTTATAGGTAATATAGAATCACATATAAAATATCAATTCCAATGACGAGTCAAAAGTATAAATGATGTTTCTGAATTTATAAAAACGAACAGTTTAATGAAAAATTTGTCTTTTGAGATGACCAAGTTTTTTCGATTAGGATTTCCCTGTGCGTCGT
>JABFQI010000084.1:0-15956 GCA_022816925.1 Trichacis sp. ZL-2020 | reverse complement strand
AAGAAACCTCTGTCCTTGCGTTATAGACGGCAGAAGCCCCACGCAAGACTGCCCAAAACGCTGACCAGCCTCCCCGACCAAACGGCCCTCGTCCGCGCCCCATCTCGGCACCCCTCCCGCGAGGGGCGGCGAATTTTCCCGGGTAGGCCCGGGAAAGCGGTGGAGAGTCTTGCCCGCCGGTCGAGTTCCTATCCTACCTATACATCTATTGCCTACTACGGCAACAAATTTACATAACTTTCAGAAATTACGTGAAACAAGTCATAATCAATTACGCGCGTGTTCAGAATGGATAGTGATGTCAAATCAATTACGGATTCGAAACACTATTGAAATTGGTTTCAAAATTGCAATGCAAGCCGAAACACGTCACTGGAAAAATGTCCTTGAAAGTCTTTTAGCTGTTCTGACTTTTCTTGATGAATAGTCTTTAGCATTAAGAGATTCAACTGATAAATTATATAAAAACGACACTGGGATGTTTTTCAATTAATCGAGTTACTTGCCAAATTTCATGATGTTATGGCTCAGAATGTTAGAGAAAGAGAAAAAATAGAATTATAGGATCACTATGTAAGCAAAGATTTTCAAAAATAACTTATTAAACTAATTCACGAGAATGTTATACATGAAATAATTGATTCGGTGAAAAACAATAAATACTATTGTATCGTTGTTGACTGTATTCGATACATCAGTAAAATTGGACAAATGTCTATCACTTTGCTTTTTGTCGATATTTACAATGTCGATAACGTTGTGTTCCCTGAGCATTTTTTTGAATTTTTGCCTGTCAATGGAACAATTTGAGAAGCTGTAACTCATTCTATAGTAAAGGAAGTAGAATAACATGGCCTTCTAATAACTGAAAAGCGATGTCAAGGGTACGATAATGGATCTAATATGAAAGTAAAAGAAAAAAGCGTACAAGATCTCATTACCAAATCGAACGATCTGCCTTTCTTAATACCTTGCAATGCACACATACTCAATTCAGTTGTCGATGATGCGGTTAAATCTTCGAAGCAAGAAGGTACGTTCATGTCTTATGTACAAAACATTTAAAATTTATTGAGTAGTTCAACATGACGTTGGGCCATTTTCGAAGAAAATTTGGGTAACAGTTTAACGGTGAAGCCTTTGAGTGAAACTAGATGGGAGAGTAGGATTGACGCCAACAACATATTTCCTTATTCAATTGCATGTATTAATGACAGTTTTTGGAAATAATTGGGAATCCTGCATTTGATGCTAAAGCTCAATTCACAGCACAAACTTTGCAAAAGAAATAAAATCTATATTATTTTGTAGCTTCATGGTGCGGTGGCATTAAATTTTAAATTAAATCAATTTTGAATCTAATCAACAAACCCAGCAAAACATTTATCTTTATATTTTTACAGGTAAGATTATTGAGAAAAAAATTCGCAATTTTCGACTAAGTGCCGATCAGATAATGGATTCGCTCAAGTTTTAGAAGAAGCAAAAGTTTTGGCAGAAGAACTAGAATGCGAGACGAAGTTCGATACAGCAAAATCCATTCGCCCTCGTAAGAAGAAACGCATGTTTTCATATTGATCTCAAGATGATATAATCAATGATCCAGAAAGATGATACGAAATCGAATGTTCTTTTGCAATTTCAGACAAAGCTATGAATTCTGTGGAAGAAAGTTCTGAAAAATTGCGAATCTACTTGTTGAATTTCGGATTCCTTTAATAGATCGGTGAATTGAAGAAAAAATACACTTATAAAGATCTTCCCGAAAAATGTGAAAATTTGGCCTCAACATTGACTGACGAGAACGTTTGAGATATTGTCGGTTATCCTTGTCAGAGTTGGTAGAATCAGGTACAACACCATTCGCTGTATTGTAATATCTTCAACGTAAGCAATTTTCACACCGAACGTTCCCATTGCGTTGCGCATTCTACTAACTCCACCTGTGACAGTAGCGAGTGGAGAACGCAGCTTTTCCAAACTCAAGATAATCAAAAATTATTTGCGTTCGACTATTTCCCAACCCATATCAAATGGACTTTCTGTCATTTCTGTTGAGTGCGAGCTCGCAAAAATTTTATATTTGAATGATTTACTCAAGTCCTTTGCCTTAGCAATAGCTGGCAGAGTGTTTTTTTTTTAAATAATAACCAAATATTGCATACATCGATCCATTTGTATGCATTTTAAAGTTAAGAAAAGCGTATTACGTGACTAATGAAAAACAACAATGTACTCTCCACTTCTAAAATGGATAAATCAATAAATGAAAGTGTATTGTGAAAACAAAAAACTTTTACTACGTACTGTTGTTTCACATACTTGAGTTCTATTCCGAATGATCTCTGAACGTACAAAAAAAAAACGGGCGGGGCGGGGGAGGGGCGGCAAAATTGGGTTTTCCCATGACGTTAAAATACTTAGAACCGGCCCTGATCCGAAGCAACAGGAGATTAGTTAGGATATCGTTAAATATCATAACTATATCTTGGAAATCAATTAGATTTTCAAATTTTAGATTTCCTGTTGAATTTTGGAGCGGTGCCATGTACACCTTTTTTTGAAATCTGTCCCGTAAGTTAATTAATTTTTATTCCCTTACTGAGTGACTTTCTTTCAGAGGGTGAAATATTACGATTATCATTTCTTTCTCGAGGTATTTCGATGTTTAAATATTCACATCGAGATCGTTGATGTTTAATACAGCCGGAGTAACAAATTTTCTCCTAAGTGGCTACCCGTGTTTTTTGTCTTGAAAAAATATTTTCTGACACATACATTATGAGACAAGTACGTAATTCTGTCGAGACATAATGTCGTAATGGCTGTATAAGTCCATGGTCCCTGAATCGGGCCTTGGCTGATTTTGGATACCTATACCGATGAATATTGGTGCGGGCTTCGACGCAGCAGACGAAAATCGACATTGATACACTGAAGAAGAATCCATTATTATTTTCAATCTTTTTTTTTAATGAAAATAAGTTTCTTAGAAGTCGATATGAAATAATTATTAATTATTTTAATTTAATTTATTTTCAATTATCTTTCCAGGTCGATTGTTTGTCTATCTTCATTTTCTTCTTCCTTCAACCCCTTTTCAGATATATGGTTTTATCTATTCTCATTTTATTATGAGACGAATTATTTATTTAAGATATCTAGAACAGCTACTTTTTGATCAGAAAAACAACTCAGGCACCAATTTACTTCAAATCATTTTTAAAAATTTCAATCGGAACGCATTTAAGACAAAGCAGACCCCTATTGTAGTCGTTGAATGAAAACACATTCGCTTTAAATATGGTCCTAAACTATCTTATGAAAAAGTCACGAATTCGTGAAGTCCATCTCCTATAAAAAAAACTGACCGCATTTAATGCTCCCTCGACATCTATTTTATTGATGTCCGAAACAAGGGCTTTTAAAAACATGCCGCGGCCGCACTCTAGACGAGATTATGGCTCGTTTTTGAAACAGATTGGGATCTCAAGTAAGCGGCCATTCAACTTTTTTTAAGCCGCCTTAAAAACGGCCTAAAGCAATTTCTACCTGTTTTTAATTTCATAACAATTTCTTTCGTACCCAAGTTAAGACCCTTATGCGGGCGATGTTGCTCGTACGACTCAGTGTAGTTAGCCAGAAAATTTCTCTAGCAGCATGCTCTACTACGTTCCTAACGTATCTTAGTCTCCTCCTGACCAGACTCAGTCGGGTTATTAACGCGATCGACGACAATGACACCCAGTAGTGTGACTGAGGTGACTCCCTGGATGATTCAGTTTTCTCAGCTGCTATACCGTACAACATATATTATCTCGAATAAGTCTGGTCAAAAGGGGGCTAAGACAGGTTGAGAACGTAGTAGAACAAAATGCTACGCAATTTTTTCGGCTAACCTTGTATTATTTTCTTTAGTTATTATGAATTTCATGTACTAGATTTCATGGAAATTTTATAATCAAAAGTGTAAGTTTCATGAAACTTTGAAACTGTATGAAAAATTTTGAAAATTTGATAAAAATGTTAGGATTAGAAAATAAAGTTGCATATTGATATAAAATGTCAAGTTTCACCTGCTTCATTGAGTCCGGTTTTTGTTCAGTTTTATATATTTTTTGAAATGAAATTTTTACTAACCCGTTTTAGGAAAATTGAGAATTTAATGGAATTTTCATAAAGCTTGCCCCACTAAAACTTTATAACAATTTCTTATAAGCCTTTAATAAAATTCATAATCACTAGGGTTCCTGGTATTACTTCATATGTAACAAGTTTTTCTTTGCTTACAATGTTCTTTTAATCTCTAAATTCTATTAATATATTAATCAATTTTTTGTACCTTTACTCATTAACCCTTTACTTTTTTATTGCTTTAGTTTCCAAGAGATTTCACTCTTTTCTGACAAAAAATTAAAAGAAGCGTTATTAAATTATCGTAATCTTGTTACAATTATTGAAAAGGATCACAAAGATTAGCGATTAAAACATTGAACAGGGAAAAATTTATAAATTTAACATAAAGACAGTCAGCATAAAACTATTCTAGTCTTCTTGAATTATACTTTACAAAATATCTACTGAAAGCAAAGAAAGTCATTGTCGTTTGCAACATTTTGTTGATTGAAAAAATAAAAATATACATAGCAAAAGACCGAAATACGAAGAAAAAAATATGAGAATTCCAACAGGCAGGCAACGTTATCGTTTAGAGAGTTAAGAATACGATTTTTCATACTTGCGTGAAAATTCCCATTCATACTTGGAAATTTCTTTTAGTGGGGACAATCGAGGTATTTGTAATACGTTTAATGTTATGTTTTAAAATTAAAAAAAGAAGTAATGTATTATGTATACTTGGATTCTTTGTTCAATATTTTTCACATTCACGCACGTTGTAGACAAAAATTTTACAATTCTGATAGATAAAATCAACATGTCACAATTTCCGCCGTCATGGCGTTAAGTGGGAGTGAGAGAAGCGCGGGAAATTCAAATCGCATTGCTTAATTGGGTGTCCTAATCTGAAAAACACCTTAAAATCATATAAGCTATCAAATTTTGCATTATTCTGAAGCAAATTATTCCCTTGTCACTGCAGCCGACGAAAACGAAAGCACGTGTCCGTGTTGCAAGATTGCAGGTGAAGCGATTGCTTTCGAAAAATACAAAGTCTAAAAATTCGCAGTAATAATGCTGTCATTGCGTTGGTGGGGAGCATGTAAGGCACGGGAAATTTTAATCGTGTTTCTAAATAAAACCATTCTGACTTTTCCGGCTAAGACCCCGGAAAAAGAAACAATTGAAAAAAAAACAAAAAAAAAACAATGCATTGTGACCTGCGCTTTTAAGTATTACATATGTACGGGGTATATAATATTAACGTCACAAAAACGTTAACGACCATTTCGCTGAAGAACGTCACCTAATGAAGCATTAGCCTATCATAATCGAAAAGCGAACTCGTCAGATTATGTGACGTTCTTTAGAGAAACGATCCAAATTTTTTAAATTTTCTTTTTGTTTTTGATAAGCAAATATAAATGTGCTCCCCCCCACCCCTCTTCGAACCCACGATTTTTCACTATCATCATCCCAAGAAGTAACGGTCGGAAGTGGAATGTCAGCTACCACCACAAACGGGTTTCGAATGTTCCGCATCTTATTGTTGAATATGACAGCTCATGTGCAAAACTTTGGGAATGGTTTGGATGCTTTGTGTGACCGTGTACACACGGTCACACGCGATCAACCGTGTACACGTTAAGCCGTAGATAAATTATTGATAAATAAATTTTTTCCCTACATTTTTGCATATGAGTAAATCCTTTTTTACAATTTCCCGAAAAAGTTCCAGATATTCCAAAAAAGTTTTAGAAGATTGTAAATAGTTGTAGGTAGTTGAACTAAGTTGTAATAAGTTCTAATGTCGTCTATGTTGAAAAAATCAGTACTTCTGTTAACTATTTTGTATGAGTTTTATAGGTTCTATTAAATTCAAGAGACTTGAAGTATTCTAGACTGTCATTTAAAATTCTAACATGTAAAAGATTCTACTAGATTATTACAAAATTTACGTAAATGTTTGAGATAATTTTCAGAGGTTAGTGAAAGTATTGAAATCTACTATATAAAATTGAAAGGTTGTAATAGTTTGTGGATTATGAATGTCTAAACTACGAAACCAAATGTAATGAAAATTTGCACACCTGTAGATTGAGCGACCGAGATGGTTTGATAGGAGTCCGGTATTCTAATTATTGATAGTTTTTTTTTAACAATTTTCTCTTCCGCCAATGTCTTCTGTATATCTATATATATACATATCACAGCTGACAGCATCGGAATATAAAACAGGACAGCTGTGTGTGTGTTAATGATTGCTTTTGTATATTTCTGTAAATAAATGATTCTTATAAAAGGTAAATAAAAGGAATGTTCTTATAGCAAGTAATAATGAGAAATAAACGATATAATTATCACTCTGTCTAATCAGGTTATATTATAAGTGTGTATGCGCGCACGTCAGTGACTGCTACAAATATTCAACTCAAGATTTAGATTGAATTTTAGGTAATTCAGATTCGTCCGGAATCGAAATTTATATTAATGTAATCGATTTATCATTATTTTATTATGAAAATCAAAAAATTAGAATGGTTATAATTTTTTAATATGTTTTTGAAAAATTTGTTGACGATTCTACTAACATTGCAAAGAAATATGATTAGGTTTGTATATTATTGTAATTTAATGATTTGTATCAAAAGCAGATGAAGGAAGAATGCTCTTGAAACAATGAATAATGTAATATAAACGAAGTATAAATGACTTTGTCTACACTCGAATCTTTCAAATGTCAACTGCTCGGGAGCGCATAATCTCTCAAATGTCAACTGACGCGCTCTCCCAAGTTTCATTTGCAGGTTATGTGTTTATTGACAGATGTTTATGCTGCAGAGTGCATTTAAAAACTATTCAATAAACGTTTAAATCAAATAGATGAATAAAATTGAAATTTTTTGCATGATTCAATTGAATTTTTTCAAAATAACAAAAAAATTAATGTTTTTTACTCAAATTTGTACAGAAAAGATTGATTATTGCAGTCCATTTTAATATTTTCATGTTTTTTTATGTAATTCTCATATTTTTATGAAGAAAAAGTGAAATAATCATAAGAAAATTTTTTGATAAAAGCAGAAAGTTATGTTGACATTTAAGAGAGATTTTGTTGGCATTTGAGAAAGATTGACATTTGAGAGAGGTTGACATTTGAGAAGGTGAAATTTGGGAGAGTCGAGTGTATTCAGGTTACATCATTAGTGCGCAAGCGTGCATGTCAGGTGACTGCCGCAATATTCGAATCAAGAATTAAGATTAAAATCGAATTGTTGGTAATGCGGATTTTTTTCTACATCTAAATATGTGACGCGGGATGAGAGAAGGGACCTAAGCGTCCAAAGTGATATTTTAGAGGACGGGCGTTTGTTTTGAATAGAACGCTAGAAGCAGGTAGCAGGTAGAAAGGTATCATTCGGTTGAGAGACCCTTTCCTGCACTAACACAACCGTGTAATACTGCGTCTGAGTGACTATAATATTGCCTCCTTCCTTTCCACCGATCAGGATCATAGAATTTTTGTGTGCAATTGATTAAAAATAAAAAGTGCAGTGTTAATTCATGTCTCATACGTTTTCTCTACTCTAACTTTATAATAATATAACGATGTTCTATTCCACACAAAGAAAAAAAAAACACTTTGAAATTTTATTTCAGCGCAAAACCATTTCTGTAGTTTTTCTATCTGTATCTAACTTTTAAACATATTATTAAATTATGCATAAATTTCTTTTTTCACAAAGTAAAAATATTCATTAAGCAAAAACTTAAAAAATCATGTAAATCAAGATTCTCTTTTTCTTTCGTGAATAATAATATAAAATTACTCTAGCACGGACACGTTGCAAAGCAAGCATTCTCTCAGCAAATGTAAACATTTACAATATGATTGTTTTTTTTGTTGTTTTTTTTTTCAAATGATGATAATTATTCCATTACTTCCTTCTGATAATTTGCTTACTGCATTGATGTTTACAGTATTTTATAAGTTCATTCTTTTGTTTTACAGTGTTTAAAAAGGGACGCACAACAGCAAGTAAAGTGTCGAAAAGTATAGAAAAATGACGGAGAAATTAATTCTTAAACTCTTATTATCTTTATACCACGATTACAAAATATTCAGAACTGTTGTTTTACTGTTTAACTTGAAGCGTTTCGCAGTGCACAACATTCAAACAGAAAAGCTATTTATAATCACGCCAGATATTGAAAATAAATTGAGTTTTAATGACTTTAACGGAATATGTTCCAAATGCAACGTCAACACGTCGAACATAAGCTATAAAGACTGCCGATAAAGTACTTAATTTCTCATCAAAACCGACCAATAGAAACTAATGCACATTAAGAAATCTGTATTGAAAGGCTGAAAATAGCTTTTATAGTAACATTTTTACCTGTTTGAAAGTAAGAGCAACACGCATTCCTGATAAGTTATTAACTTTTCATATTTCCGATCCGCTTGTGGTACATGTGATTAGTGAAAATTAAACATTCCTCGATTGTTATCAGTGCAAGTATGGATGATGTTATAGATGAAGAATACGACTTACTTGTTGAAAAAACGTACAATTTTAATGTTCCAAATGATGGCGATGCAACGTCGGTAAGTTTCTGTTATTTTCATTTCAAACAGAAGATTCAAAACAATCATAGCCCGAAAATTTTTTTATATTTCCGCCTACATAGTCTTTTTCAATCGTGTTTGAGAAGTTTTATTTTTATCGGGCTATTGAATACGATTTCACCTTCTTGTGCTCATGCACTACAAGCTTTATTTTCATCTTTACTATTAGAATTCTATTACGATTTAACAAATAAGTAACATAAATGTTCTATTTTTTGTTTAAACAGGACAGCAAGAAAGAATCATTCGATGAAATCGTTAATCGAAACAATTCTATATCGAATGAATCTGGCAATACAAATGTAAGCAAATGAAAAACGTTCAACGAATCATATAATTTAAGTCTAAAATTTTACGGTGTACAATTAAATAAAAAACTGAATGACTTTGTAGGTACATAACGAAACAGTGGAATATTTGGAATTGAGTGATTCTGACGTAATTGAAAACAAAAAAATCAACCAATTTTATAGTGAAGACGCAAAAACGTGCTGCCCTAGAAAATGCAACAAATTGATTTCAAAAGAAACTGCTCTGCAAAATCGGTAAATAAGATATTGTGAATTAAGCATTGACGAACGTGTACGCTTTTTAAAAACACAAAGGAACATAATATTTTCATAAAAAAAAAAAATTAAAAAATCTAGCAAGAAAATTTATTTCGAAAATAGTAAACCTCTTGCATTCGATGATGTTTCTATTTACTTGACGCTTGCAGAAGGAACTTTTTTAACGTATGTGACGTTTGAAAAACGAGCTTAATGCGAGTTTTGCAACACATGAGTGACAAAAGCCCTCTTGCGAAAGTCAAGTTCAATATTTTACATTACAACATGTCAAAAGTAGAATTTTTCTCAAGCAAAGCGTGGTGAAAGTGTTTACTTTTGTCACAAGTGATGTATAAGAGATTTTTTGACTATGAAAACTGTTGTATTTGTCGCGTGAAGTAGAAAATTACTATTTTCATTGTACTGATCCTTCTACTATGTACGACAAATAGAATAGTTTCGACTGCAAATATTCATTATCTGTTGCAAATACGAGTAAATTACATTCTTATAGTTAAATGTACTCCTTTTCTTTTTGTATGCTCATTTTGACGTCATACTTTGGAATTATTTTCTTTTATTTTCATATATTCCCATTATTTCTTTTCAATTTATATTGCACGTCTATAATTTTATAATTATTCAACACTCAGTTATTGACTTTCTTTCATCTGAACCAATCATGTCTTTTGAACTTCAAGAATTCACTTTGTCTTTGAAATAACATCAAATTATGTATTTATTGTACTGCATTAAACAGAATCATGAATATTTTTAGGCAAAAATTCATGGAAATGGAAAAGAGGGAACAAGATATATTTCTTCTGTGTCATTTTCAATCTCACCGTCGTTCAAAAGAATTCACAAACGAATATGGGAAACTTACAGCGAAAGGAAAAAGCAGATATAGCGATGAAGACGTCAATCGTCAAAGCATCCACTATTTCTTTTGCGATATACCGATATGTCGGTCTATGTACTTTTTTCTTCATGACATAGGGCCAAAAAGACACAAAAATTTATTAGAACATTTCGACGAATTTGGTATAGTTCCAAGGGAGTATCAGTTATTGGGAAAATCGTCAAATAAAAAAAATGTTCTGACTGCAAATGATATAGGCAATGTCCAATTTATAAGCGCTTACGCTGAAATGGTTGCTGTCCCACTTCCTGGACGATTACCACAATTCCGCGATTATAAAGTTATGAAACTGCCATCTATTGATACTAAATCCACGCTGTACCTACGATATAAGAAGGCCGCATCTGAAGATACGAATATCAGGGAAATCGAATTGAGTACTTTTAGAAAAATATGGAATAAGTACTGCCCTTATATTGCTACAATGAAACCGGCAGATGACTTATGCGACGTATGTAGACAAAACAATCTGATAATATCTCAATCAGCAAATTTGGACGATGAAAAAAAATAGCTGCTTTTAATGCTGCCTCTCAAAACTTGGAATATGCTAAAATACAACCCGAGCACTACAACAAGTACAGAGAAGAAGCTAAGGCGGCAAATCCATCAGATTTACTTGTGCTGTCATTCGACTATGCACAAAATGTGTCCTACCCCAGCAGTCCACAACAAGTGGGTACGTCGTATTTTAAAGCATTGCGGAAATGTGGTATTTTTGGAGTGCACAATGAAGCAAACCACATTCAAACTAATTTCCTGATCGATGAAGAGGACACTACTGGAAAAGGAGCTAATGCAGTAATTAGTATGCTTGATTATTACCTCAACAAATTTCCAGCCAAAAATGTTATCTTATTTTCTGACAACTGTGTCGGTCAAAATAAGAATAATGCAATGATGCATTATTTGCTATGGCGAGTTATGAATAAGAAAAATGAAAAAATTTTTCTGAACTTCATGTTAACTGGCCATACAAAATTTGGACCTGACAGAAATTTTGGTATTCTGAAGGCCAAGTATGCGAAATCGAATGTCGATTTTTTCGAAGATTTTATAGAAACAGTCAACTCTTCATCTCCCAACGGTTTCAATGTGGCACTCCCTTCAGTTTGTCCGCTGACAAAAGAGCGCAATATTATTTGGCAAAAATGGGACATTTTCTTGAAACAATTATTTAAACCTATTCCAGGTGTCACAAAATATCATCATTTTGAGTTTCACCAAAATGGTAGCATTATTGCAAAATTGTTTGCGGATTCAGAAGAAGAAATTTTGCGACCGGAGAGCAAATTACATTCTAAAAAATTGGACCCATTTACAGAAATACCTGCAGAAAAGTTCACTGCGGAGCGAGCTTGGTATTTGTATGAACAAATCCGGCCTCTTTGCAACAAAGAATTATGCAAAGATCTTGTTGCGCCGAAACCCGATTGTCCGAAACCGAAGAAAAAACGTCTGCTACCCAGTGACGAGTAAACATGTGTTTTGGTATTTTTCATGAAACATGAAATCAATTTCTATACGGTGTTCTTGTAAAAGATATAGTCACTTCACAAGTTATGCCAATATTGTTAATGAATATACATCAATGTTTTTCTCATTTTCTGACTATTATTATAAATAATATTATAATTTCTGACTATTATTATAATTCTGACTATTATTCTGACTATTATTATAATTCTATTATTTTATTTCTGACTATTATTATAAATATGTACTATTATTATAACTGTTAATATGACTATTGAGATTATAATTTATTATTATACAACTCGTACCATTATTGTCAATAAAGATTCTAAACTACAAGTATTGTTTTTGTTTTTACCTTCTCTGACATTCATTCTCAGTACAAAGCATACTAAACAATGGTTATTACTATTATAATGCACTAAAATCAATAACATAATGCACTAGCTTGTTCATTTAGCATTTGTTTGTCAAAACGCTTGTCTATTTTTTGTTTATCCTTTTTGTTTATTTTTGCTTTGAGCATACATATATTATATTCATTACAGATTTCAATAAAAGAGAGTCACTTCATTTAGCCGAGTTAAAATATACAAGTCTCTAGTGCACCAGTTCAATATTAAACGATCAAGATCAAAATAGGGCAGGATAAAACTGTGCTACATTCTTTTACTAAACATTACTTTTATATTATATACAACTCGATTATTGACCCAAAATTTTGTTTCTTAAATCCACTCTCGGATATGTTTACTACGAGAAGTGTATACCACGGAAATAATATTTAAGATGAACTAACCGGCAGCCGCCCGAAAAGCGCATCGAACTGAAGCACGGCGGCGAGAAGTGGCTCAGACAGTGGTTGTCATGCGCGCCATGCAAAACGGGCCGAGCGCCCTACTCTTGCCGCGTCAATTCTTATCACTTATATCTTCACCATTTTTCAAGATATTTGAATAAAACTTTTTGCAACTAGTAAAGCAGCTCAAATACTGCAAGAAACAAAAAAAAAAACAAAAATCGATTTTTGGACGCTTAGGTCCCTTCTCTCATCCCGCGTCACATATACAGTGCGTCCGCCTTGAAACTGGACAGAGTCGATTCATTACAAGTGGCCGCTGTCCAGTTTCAAGCCGGACGCACTGTATACAATTTTTTATGAATTTCAAACTTACACCAAATCATAAGCATTGGGAATGGTACCAATAAAATATCCTCCAGCTTTCAAAGTTTCACCGGCATTTTTGAGCATACACTCGGCTTGAGGCAGCGATTCAAAACTGTAATGAAACGCGAATTGGCAACTCACGAGATCCAACTGTATACTCGCATCCTTGAACTTTTCCCTGAGGCGAACCTGAAACTTGTCTTCTTACACAATTTTTTTGCGTCAGGCGCCTTTTTTACTCAACACGAATGTCGTTCGGTGTAAAATTGCGCAGATTGAAATCGAACCAAAGAAAATACCTTGGTACAGTCGGCGACGAGAAATTCGGCGGCGAAAACCGGCTCGAAGCCTCGTCTGTCTTTGCTGGAAAGGTCTTTGTATCGAGCTTGGCATTGCTCTATGGACACTTCGGCAATGTCTGCGCAAATCAAGTGACGAATGTTGGCTTTTTTCCATTTCAAAAGGTCGCCTCCTTTACCACAGCACATGTCGAGCACTCTTAATGACGACCCGCGACTGGCTTGTTTAATTTTTTGCATGTACTCGTCTATAATTATGAAAAAATTTTACTTTGGCAATATTTTTGAAATAACGTTATACATGTATTCAATTTTTTGATGTATGTTTTTTATTTTTGCCTCTTAAATGTTCTGATCCATTTTATTGTTCTTGTTATGTCTTGTTATTTACTTGTTATGTCTATTCTTGTAATAATTTTTCTCCAAATTTGTTATTTAAAAAACTTTGATCTCAAATGTTTATTCTGATTAGTTTTCTATTTTTGTTTTTGAAATGTTTTAATTTATTTAAATTTTCAAATAAAATGTTAGTTCTTTAATTAGTGATTTTATTTATTCCATATTTTGTTATACCTTTTTTTTCTTCTTTGAATTATGAATTATTTTAATATAAATTTTCAATTCATTTAAATTTATGATTATTCATTGCTTTTTTTCAACTTCTTCAAATGAAATATATATTGTTTATTTCTAGTAAACAATAAATTCAATGTTTACAAACAACTTTTTATGTAACATTTCAATATCCGATTATTCTGATTTGAGATATCTTAACTTCAATTTAACTTATGGAGCATTCCACACAATATTTATCACCAAAATTTATTTTCGTGTGCAGTATTTTTTTATTGTTTATGTAATTTTTTGATTATATCACTGGTTTTTGTTCTGGAATTCAAATTTGTTTGTAATAAAATAATTTTTCAAAAACCAAGAAATAATAAGACGGACTGAAAACAAAATTCAATAAAAACTTCCAACTTATGATTTCGGATTAAGAAATTTCCTTGAATTTTTCATCTTTTTAAGAATTCCTTAACTTTATGACCACCCTGATTTTACATTAATCTTTCATCAGAACTGTTGAAATTTTTTTCTCCACTCCAAAAATAAGACAAAAATTTGTTTCAACTAACTAATTAACATGCTCTTGATCCAGTTATTAAAGTTTCGCATGTAAACAATGCGACTTTGGTTCCTCTGGGAAAGTCCTTTTTCTTCAAGTGCATTGTAATGATGAGCAACTAAACTTGTGTGGTCTTCTTTTCTCTCAGTTTCAACCTGGTCAACTCTAACGCTGCCTGTTGATAAATCTGATGGAACATTTGAGCTCTGGAATGAAACAAAATTGTTATCAATTATTATGTTCATTCACCTTTTCCTGAAACTCACATTTTTATTATCAGAAAACAAAACTTTTTCAAATTATAAACTAATAATTTGTGAAAAAAAAACAGTTATAATCTGATAGAGTATTTCAGCTTTAAAATAAAACAAAATGAAAATTTTCATGAAAGTTAATTTTTTATAGTACAAAAAAGTTCTAATTTGTGAATTGAAGAATATATTTCATGAAATATTTGAACTCTAAGATAAAACAAGACAATTTGCAGTTATTCCGTTTGATCACATTTTTAGAAAACCTGTATCAGCAAAAAAATTGTTATCTCTAATTTATAAACCAATAAACTAATATAATTTTTTAATTGAGGAAAAAAGAAATCTGTTGCAATATATGATGCAATAGACAAACAAATTTTCAATTATTTTGTTTGCTCAAATTTTTGTAAAATTTGAATTTACCAAAGAAAAAAACTTTTTTTAATTACAAACTTATAATTTGTAATTTAAAAAAATCTAATAGAATCTCTGGAAAAATAAAATTGTTTCAAAGTTTCATTAGAAAAATGTTGTTTACAATTATAAATTTATACTTTGTGAATTTGACAATAAATGTGATGAAATATTTCAGCTATAAAATTAAATAAAATCAATTTAAATTATTATTTTTGTTCAGAATACTCTAGAATTTAAATGTTTATTGCAAGGAAACAACTTTTTAAATTTATAAACAGATAATTTGTGAACTCACAAAAATTTACTTTGCTTTCAAACAAGATGATTTTAAATTATTCTGTTAGCTCAAATTGCTGTAAAACGTATATTTTTATTAGAAGAAAAAAACTCTTTCGAATTATAAACTGATAATTAATTAATTTGAAAAAAAATTAATCTGGCTCTGAAATCAAGTAATATTGAATTATTCTTTTCTCTTCAATTTCTATTAAACTTGAATTTTTACAAGAAAAAATTTTTGCAATTAGGAATTGATAATTAGCAAATTTTTAAAAAACTGATAAAATATTTAGTATTAAAATATTAAATATTTATTATTATTAAATATTAAATATTAAATATTAAATAATATATTATATTAAAATATATTATTATTATTATTATTATTATTATTATTATTATTATTATTATTATTATTATTATTATTATTATTATTATTATTATTATTTTATTTCAAGATTTGAAATAAAATAAAAAATCTAAAATTATTCTGTTTGTCCAAATGTTTGCCGTGAAAAAACTATGTTGAATAATAAATTGATAGTTCGTAAAATAAAAATAAATTTCATGGAATATTTAAGCATGAAAATGAAATAAAATTTATTGAAATTATGTACACTATTCACTCGAATTTTAGAAAACTTAAATACATTTTAATTTATAAACTGATTATTCGTGATTTCAAGAAAAAAAATCTGTATCTAATATAAAGCAATTC
>JABFQI010000083.1:0-15968 GCA_022816925.1 Trichacis sp. ZL-2020 | reverse complement strand
CGCGCTGTAGGGCGTTCCGAAGCGCTTTCATATGTAAAATTTACGAAATCACAAGTACGCGTTATCAATTGATATATTGTGAATACTAATCACGAATCAACTTTCAACAATAAATCTCATTCGTAGGGTAAATCAACGCTACAAAAATTGAAATACATTCATGTATGTTTCTGCAAAAAATGCTGAGTAGATGCGGTAACCGCAGAGAAATTGGTTTTTCAGACAAACGGCTCGAGCCCAAAAATTTTTCTTACCATCCAAAAAAAGCCAAAAATATGTATTTCATGCCGGACTTGAATGGCGTTTACGTAGTTACTTTCTGACTTGACGTCGAGTCAGAAGAACCCCAGAAAAAATCGTTTTACGGACGAACGGCTTGAGCTCAAAATTATTCATTGCTATCCAAAAAAGCCCAAAATTCTGATATGTATTTAATGCCGGACTTGTATCGCGTTAACGTAGTTACTATTTGACTTGACGTCAATTCAGAAATACGACCAAAGAAATTAAGTTCCAGACGAATGGCTCGAGCCCAAAATTTTTAATTACCACCCAAAAATAGCCCAAAAAAAGGCCAAAATTATGATGTATCATTCGTGCAGGTTTGAGAAAGAGGTATTTCTAGCTTATCTGACCTTTGTTTCTATCCACAGGCGCCACTTCAGTTTTTTGTTGTATATTAGTCCTATTGATACATCACTTTCCACATTATCTCGAATAAATAAGACCTTCTATTTAACGTGCACACAACAGGGGTATCCTTGAGAAAAAACGAAGAGTGGTAATGAATTTTTAAGAGTTCCACTACTGCAACATTTTCTATCGAAAATCGAGGGTGAATGATTTCAATGTGTTATAAATTCAATGTTTTTTCATGTCCTAAGAGGGATTTGCTATCGTGCGAAGAATTATTTTTATTCTACCATTAAAACAAAAATTGTCGAACGGCTAAGTTTAGAAACTTAAGTAGTCTGGGTTTGTGACCCTTATTTTTCATCTTTTTCCAATTAAAAATCGTCTTTGGAGTAACCTATATTTGATTTAAAACGAAATCGATAGGTTTTTCACTTATTTATAGAGATGCATCAAAATCTATTGAAATATATATATTTTTTTTATTTCAAAGATTTTTGTCATGTAAAAAACAAATCAAATAATCATTTAGTGAATAAAAGGTTCAATTTAGAGTATTTTTCGGAACTTTATACTTATTTTTCAGGTTTTCATTTTTCATTGGCTGTAAAATTATTTTTGCATAGCAATCGAATAAGTCTTAATGGCTGAGTGGCAGATAATTAAAATAAATTTTTTCTGTGTATTTGGTGTAAAAAAATGATCATGGAAAAGCATTGCAGGCCACAAATATAACTCGTACCAACCTAAACCACACTCCTTTATCTTTCTACAAATCCAGTTGGTGAGAACACAGAGTTTGACGTTTCATTGAGTTGTTTTCAAATGACTGTAATTTTTGTTATGTTCACTGATTTGCTTTTTAAGTTTTCTTCTACGAAAATATTTGGTATGTTGAATTTAATTATCCTTGATTAATGTTATCTAAAGTATTTTCATGTTTAAGAAATATTTCCAAGATTTATTGCTTACAGACTTTAAAAATGCAACGGAATTTAGTTGCGAAACGTCGGTTTTGTGTTCTATAAATGAAAAATTGTTCGTCTTTTTCGGCTGTGATCCTTTTTTCTGCAATTGGAATTTGAAAAAGAAGACGTAGTTTTGTTTTATTTTATTGACATAACAAATATAGCTTGATTAGAAACAGATTTTGTGGACGCATAATCATACGGCCCAACACTTTCATTTTGCAACTGATTGAATGACAGACTTTTTTAACATCTTTTATGAATTTTTAGTCTAATTTTAACCCTGCTCAACATTCGCTATATCTCCATTTCATAATCTCAAAAAAAGTGTTAGAATTTATCGTTTTCATGCTGCGTGAACACAGAAAAAACGCGCAGGAAAGACTCTCTTTTGACGTGACGAGATGAATTTCTCGGTCGGCCCATAGACTCGATTTTATTTTCTAGCGTCTGAATTCAATTTCACATTTCGACGTACGTAGAATGGTACGCTATCAAGTACCGCACGTTATAAAAATATTGATAAACACAAATACTTGAAATTTTAGTATTACTTTTAACACATATTAGTGATATCTCGTAAGTAGGGCCGTACGCGCAAGATAGAACCTACACCTTAAGATCTTTTCAATCATGATAATACTGTTTGAAATAACACTAGTTTACAGCGAAATGTAGCCACATCAAATTTCAATGGTTTCCTTAGTAAAATGACTCGCTGAATCCGAAAACGCAGTCCAAAAAATTCCCCGTAGGACGGATTTCGCGGTATTGCGAAAAAACTGTTTTTCGCATATAGAGAAAAAGTGTCTTCAGTCAATCGCAAATATCTCCGGTTCTACTTGAACGATTTTGATAATTTTTATATCAAAATGTAGGTAATTTAATAACCTATAAATTATTTTCCTGAAGTTTTACCGTCACATTCACGATTTGGTTGCTATTCCGACATTTGTATATAATTTTTTGTCATTTTTGGTAAATTTTTGAAAAAAATTCAACTTTGAGCGAAAATTAAGCCGAAAAAAAAATTTTTTTTTATCACTTCAATGAATGGATGTTGAAGCCCAATCGATGACAAAAAAAAAGAGTGGTCAGTTATCAAAATCAATGGGAAAATATAGAAGTTATAGGTGTTTTTCCGAAAAAAGGCAAAAAGTCCATTTTTCTCAACTTAATAGCATTGTCAATTTTTATTGATATTAAGTCACAAAAAATGAAAATTTAAAAATGAGTCAAGTCCGATCGTCTTTGTCGCTTGTGCATGTCTTCGCTTTCTCGAATCAAAAACCAGCAATAATCGCCCATCATTGTTTCATCCCAAAATCCTTGGTATCGTCTTTCCATGTTTTTCATTTGCTGATGGAAGCGTTCGCCATGTTCATCGCTTTCGTCGCCAAGATTTTTCGGGAAAAAATCCAAATGCGAATGTAAAAAATGAATTTTGAGAGACATATTCACACCTGTCACCGAAAAAAAGTGAGAAATAATTAGCATAATTTAATAGTATAGAAATGTAAATTTATATTAAAAACATACCTATTTTCTTATAATTCACTAGCAAATCTTGGATGATTTTCTTGTAGTTCCGACTTCTTGAGTTACCCAAAAAGCCATCGACGACAGAACGAAACGAATTCCATGCTTTCGCCTCGTCTCCTGTCAATGTTAAAACAAAATTGGAATCGCTGAGAATTTTTTTTATCTGAGGTCCCACGAATACGCCTTCTTTTATCTTAGCATCAGATAAATTCGGGAACACGGATTTCAAATAATGAAAAGAATGACCGTCTTTTCGCAAAGCTTTGACGAAATTCTTGAAGAGTCCAAGTTTAATATGTAATGGTGGAAGTAGAATCTTGTCTTTCTTCACTAGAGGATCGAATTTCACATTTTCCTGACCTATGGTGTAATTGATTCGATTCGGCCAGTCTTTTTTCACATAGTGTTCATCTCTCGCTCTGCTGTCCCACTTACACAAAAAACAGCAGTATTTTGTGTAGCCTTGCTGCAAACCAGTTACCATGGCAACAACTTTGAGGTCAGCACAAATTTTCCACTCGTGATCTTTGTACTTAATCAAGTCCAGTAACATTGCCATAGATTGATATGATTCTTTCATGTTGACAGCATGGGCTACAGGAAGTGAAGGCTTCATGTTTCCTTGATGAATCAAAACTGCTTTTAAGCTTAATTTGCTGCTGTCAATGAACAAACGCCATTCGATTGGATCGTATTTTACACCAAATTCAACAAACAAACCAGTGATATCATGACAATAACAAACATTCTTTTCCCTCGAATAGTATTGGGCAAATCGTATATGCCGATCTCTATAGTACGTCACCTTCACGCCCGAATTCAGTAAGTTCCGTTCTTGCAAACGTGATGCCAAAATCTCCGAATGATATTTCGTCAGATCTAAGTCTCTTATCAAATCATTAAGAGCGAATTGTGTAAAAGGCTTTGAAACTTTCATAGGCTCTGTGTCAGTCGAATTGGATTCACTTTCTTCTGATGATGGTGTGTCGATTTTTCTTCTCTTCTTAGGGCTTACTGGATACGGAACGTCAGTGGAATGCGGAACTGGTTTTGTTAACGATGGTACATGCGGATATACAATTTTGCGATGACGTCCGTGTTGTTTTATGTTACATAAGCAGAAGTAACAGTCAACCTCGTGATTCGTTGGCTGTCGCCAAATTGCAGGCACATCGAATGACAAGTAGCGACTACGAAAAAGAAATCATATGAACGTGGTAGTATATTAAAGGGTTAAAATCAGAAACAGAATAGATGAATATATATTTATACGTACTTGTCACCTGCCATCCACAAAACCAAATTTGTTCTGCATGTGTTGCACATAGAACTCGGTGTCCATGCTTTATCAATATTTTCAGGTGAAACTTTGAAATACAAACTGTACGCATTTTGTAATGCATCCGTGAAATTCCGTGGTTTCGCGAAAATATATTCTGCACAAGCATAGCAGAACTTATTCGGATCATTTTTGCACTTGAATCTACGTTTCTGGACACTCATCCTTCAAATTTCGATTTAATTTTCCGTGCCTAAAGTACCTTTCTGGGTCAAGCCAGCGCACCAATCAGAGCGCAGTAGGTTTTCCCGCGGGTTTTGCCCGGATCAACCCAGCGCACAAATCATAGTGCACCGCGGGCTCCGCCACGGAGCGAGCCAGCGCACCAATCAGAGCGCAGTAGATTTTCCCGCGGGTTTTGCCCGGATCAACCCAGCGCACAAATCATAGTGCACCGCGGGCTCCGCCACGGAGCGAGCCAGCGCACCAATCAGGGGGCACCGTGGGTCTACTTGACCTACGTGTAACACGCTTATGATGATAACCATTGTGCACTTTTGATAATATTTTCAAAAGTGCACTTTTGATCAATTTTAAAGTGTCCTTTCGATTATTATGCGCTTTTGATACGCAGCCATTTTTAAAATGATATTTTATTTGATAAATAATAAATACGTAAATGTAATTAAAAATTCATATGTACTATAAAGGTATTTTCATCGTTTAGAACGAGTAGATCCCCAGAAATAGTCTCTTACTAATACAATTTTAAACTATATTATATGAATTACTTTCTCATAAAATTTTATAGGAAACCAGGAACAGTAAATTACGAATCTAAGGAAAATGGACTTTTTGCCTTTTTTCGGAAAAACACCTATAACTTCTATATTTTCCCATTGATTTTGATAACTGACCACTCTTTTTTTTGTCATCGATTGGGCTTTAACATCCATTCATTGAAGTGATAAAAAAAAATTTTTTTTTCGGCTTAATTTTCGCTCAAAGTTGAATTTTTTTCAAAAATTTACCAAAAATGACAAAAAATTATATACAAATGTCGGAATAGCAACCAAACCGTGAATGTGACGGTAAAACTGCAGGAAAATAATTTATAGGTTATTAAATTACCTACATTTTGATATAAAAATTATCAAAATCGTTCAAGTAGAACCGGAGATATTTGCGATTGACTGAAGACACTTTTTCTCTATATGCGAAAAACAGTTTTTTCGCAATACCGCGAAATCCGTCCTACGGGGAATTTTTTGGACTGCGTTTTCGGATTCAGCGAGTCATTTTACTACGGAAACCATTGAAACATGTAGAGGATACAAAAATTTTTCAAAATTTGTAAACTAGTGTTATTTTTAACACGCTACTACTACCTTCATCATAGAATTATAGATATTTTTGGAACAGCGAGATGAAAATTTATAATGAAAACTAACAAGACATTATTGATTTGAAATAATGCTAAACGATGCAACTGCAATTATTATTTTTCCAAGTATATATTGCTCTTACTAAAATACTAAAATACATCTTACAAATTTACATGTTTTTTTTAAACGATTACATAAAATTCATGCTCTTCGCTGCAGATTCGATCAAATTAAAATTAATAAGTTTTGTTCGCAAATACCAGCCAATTAAAAGTGACGATAGATGTGTGAGAAAAAAATAAAAAATTCCAACTCAGAAATTAAAATTAGAGTATTCAAGTAATGGATGGATTTGCGGGAAAAGTTGAAAACCCTGTGTAGCCTAGTTGGGAGAGGACTCGGCATGTTTTCGAAAGGTCCTAGGTTTGGATCCCAGCACAGTGTCGCCTTTTTTTCGCATATCCATCATCACTTTTCATTGCCTGGTATTTGCGGATAGAACTTATCAAATTTCAATAATGTTCCATGTTTCGACCTCACTTCTGGAATCGATTATAATTAGTCGAACTCATATAAAGTTTCATGAAATTATTAATATCAATGGTTTTAATCCACATTATGGTAGAGATTCACATAATCAGTGATTTCATACTTTGATTGGTGATTTTTATACTTTCACAAAAAAAGGTTAGGGATTTCGTCTACGACCTAGTGCACCAGGTCGATTTACACTACTCCTCAAAAAAACGTTTGAAATTCGTCGACGAACCGGTGCACCAGGTCAATTTCTACAATTTCTCGAGGAAAAGCTAAGAATTCGTCGACGGCCTAGTATACCGGGTCGATTTTGATACTTTCTTGAGGAAAAGTTAAAAATCCTTTTACGACCAGTGCACCTGGTGCATTTCCTATTTTCCTCAAAGAATTGCTTGGAATTTGTCGGCGATTCGGTGCACCAGGTCCACTATTCCTAGCAAAAGCGCATTAATGTCGTCGAAGACCCAGAGGATCAGGTTGATTTCTACTATTCCTCGAGGGAGAGTTGATAATTCGTCTACGATCTAGTGTATCAGGTCGATTTACAGTATTCCTCGAAGAAGCGCTCAAAATTTGTCAACGATCCAGTGCACCAGGTCGATTTCTACTATTCCTCAAGCAAAGTTTGTCGACAACATCGTGCACCAGGTCAGGTTACCTCAGGTTACCTCTTCTTGTGGAAGAGTTGGGAATTCATCCTCGACCTATTGCACCAAGTTGATTTTTATCATTTCTCAAGGAACAGTGGAAGTCGACCAGATGTACTAGGTCGTCGAAAAATTTATAGCGCTTCTTCAAAGAATAGTGGAAATCGATCTGGTAAACGGGGTCGTAGATAAATTCACAACTCTTCGTCTAGAAAATATGAACATTGACCTGGTGCACCAGGTCGTCGACGAATTCTTAGCTTTTCCTAGAGTAATAGTAAGAATCGACCTAGGGCATTGAGTCTTTGATAAATTTAACGTGCTTCCTCGAGAAATAGTGGAAATCGAGCTGGTGCACCAGGTTCTTAAGAAATTTGAAGCGCTTCTTCAAGGAATAGATAAAATCGACCTAGAGCAATAATCGTCGATTAATTCTTAGCTCTTTCTCGAGGAATTGTAGAAATCGACGTGGTGCACTGAGTCTTCGACGGAATAGACGCGCATGCTTGAGAAATAATGGAAATCGACCTGGTGCACAAGGTCTTCAACGAATTTGACGCATTTTCTTGAGGAATAGTAGAATTGACCTGCTGCACTAGGTTGTAGGCGAATACTTGACTCTTCCTTGAGGAATAGTCAAAATACACCTGGTGCACTGGGTCTGCGACAAATTCGAAGGGCTTTCTCGGGGAATAGTAGGTCGACCTGGTGCACCTGATCGTCGAAAAATTCGTAGCGCTTCATCGAGGAATAGTGGAAATCGACCGGGTGCACGAGGTCGCAGACGAATTCCCAACTCTACCTCTAAAAAATAAAAACTTCGACCTAGTGCACCAAGTCTTCGACGAATTCTTGGCTCTTTCTCGAGGAATAGTGGGAATCGACCTGGTGTACTGGGTCTTCCATAAATTTTATGTGCTTCTTCAATGAATAGTAGAAATCGACCTGGTGCATTAGGTCGTCGACGAATTCTTGGATGTTCCGCGACGTATAGTAGGAACCAATCTGGTGCACTGGGTTTTCGATTAATTTAGAGCGCTTCCTCGAGGAATAGTGAAAATCGACTCAGTGCACTGAGTTTTCGACGAATTCAACGTCCTTCTTCGGGGTATAATGAAAATCGACCTGTTGCTCTGGGTATTTGACGAATTTAACGCGCTTCTTTGAGGAATAGTGGAAATTGACCTGGTGCACAAGGTCGTAGACGAACTATTGGCTCTTTTTCAAGGAAGTATAGCAATGAAAAAAACATTTTTTCATGATCAATGATTCCAAATGTTTGTCATGAAATCGTGTCAATTCATTTTTAACGCGCTCGTTGAGATCTGGAATGTTTTACAACCGAAGATCCGTAACGCGGATACCTGGATCTGAATCCAAAGATCCGCGGATTTTGCACATGTCGGATGAAAGATTCGAGATCCGCTGATATCCGGAAGAAAAATAGATGCGTTAGGATCTTCATGCCCTAATGCAAGAAGAATTTGATTTCCGAATACCGCTAATCGATAAAAAATTTGTCCAGTGAGATGTAGCTCTTCGAGTCAAAAATAGTCGGAATTAGATTGAATGAGACACTCGTAATTCATCAAAATCCACGCGGAACAAGTTGTGTGTTTAAGAGAGTAGAAAATTTGAAAGCATAATAATTCAATCACATTCAGATTATCAAAAACAATAATAATCTTTTGAATCAAAGAATACGAAAATAATTCAGAAAATCCAGAATAATGTGAATATTTTCTACTTTGCATGAAGAAGTGTTCTTTGATGATTTTTTTTCACAACTATTTTATTTTTTTCACAAAAATTTCGATCACGTTCATTTTTGCTCAAATAGTCCATTCTGTTTAAGCTGAGATGCTCGTTGAACGACTACATATCATTTTTTTAAAAGTTATGATTCTGACTTTGAAATTTTTTCGAGTAAATAGTGAACTTGAATACTGAAATACTGTCTCTCAGCTACAACAACTTTTTCGATAAATTGTTACATTGTATAAAATCTGCTAAAAATTTGACATTCTTCTAACCTGAAATAGGGCCACTGCCTATTAAAATTAAAATATACCTTTACATTCTTGAGGTTCTTGCACTTTTTTGATACGCTTTCCATCTAAGGCTATCCAAATAGCAGTGTTATGCTTCACATTCGGTTCATATAGATACAAAGTCGATGTAAAGCCACCGATTTTCGACGTCGAATTCCACCAAAATTTTTCGGTGAATTTATAGGGAATCACAAGATCTTTGTCAACCTAAAAACAAAATGGTAGCTGTACCTTACGATATATATGCTCATTCGTTATTCTGCTTTCAATTCACATTAAATCATCGACATCCGTTTTGATAATTGCCGTATTCCACACCATACTTTTATCATTTAGAAAGCATGAATCAAAAAATTGATATTATTTACGTTACCTCGAGAGCGTTACAGTCATTTCCACCCATCAGTTCCTTCGAAAACAATTGTTGAGCCAAATGATGCAGATCATTTATTGGTTCACCACACAAACTTTTATTCAATTCCATGACATAATCGCCCCCGTCTATGTAGAATTGATAGTCAAACTATTCACGACAACGTTATAATTATAACTTTTATAATAGACTCTTTACATTAATTTGAAAAAAGCAGGTACTAACCATAGCGTTTTGTAAGCCTTGACTCCACTTGATCGTCATTTGCCCGTTTTGAATGTGAGTATTGTTGTAACTGACATATTTAGATTCCGGAGTAGCATCAATGTTATTGTAAAAAATTTCTTCTTCGTACCAATTTCCCTAATAAGTGAAACGTCCATATAAATGATATTGTGATTTTTAACTTCTTTCACGTAGTATACTATTCATGAAAGGGCTTAGTGATGAAATATTTTTTTACATAACAAGTGTGTATGATGAGCAACAGAAGGCCGAATTTTCGAAACATTTCCATCGTGGATACTTATCTTTTTCAAAAAAGTATATTTCTCCTATATGTTCAATACTGCGTAACTTAGAAATGGAATTTGCTTTTTTACTAGATGATATGTAGAAAAATGACTATTGCTAGTAGTTGCAATTATTTTTAATTTTTATTAGACGGAAAAAATTGCCTCTCTGCGAATTGTAATATAAACACATTGTTTATCGGTAAAGTACGAAAATGAAAACGGAAAGTTTGTGGCTAACATTTGACTCAAACGTCCTGATATTAAATATAATAAATGGGCAGTATTTATATTAGTCATTGAAAAGGTCAAGACTACAATAAGACATAGTCATTTTTGCAATTAGATGACTTTATTTCTAATCCTCATCGCTTATATATCTTATCCGAGAAAGCATAATGACATTAAAAAAAAGTTTGTCAGTTGAATGATCGCATAATTACGGTAAAGAAGCATTCTGTGGGAACAATCGAACTTTTCTGTTAAAAGAACTGAAAACTCTCTTGAACTTTACTGATAATCGTTATTCAGTCAATTCAGCAGAAAAATTTGCAACTTTCATGAGAATGAAAATTTTCAGTTGCTCCTACTAAATATTTTTTAGTTTTTTCTACTATACATTTTTTAGTTTGTAAAACTTAAATTTTCCTGTTGTTACTACTGTTATTTACAGTTTCACCCGATGAAGGAAATTAGATCCACGACTTATCTTGAATCTCGAAGAATATTGGGTGCAATCGAATGTTGTGTTCAAAAGCGCGAAGTATTGATGTGTATTCTGATCAGTGCGTGTGTTATGCAGTGTGACATACATATACAGCTTACATCTAAGGATGTTAATGTTCAGAAAATTCTCACTCAGTGTGCGAGCTAGTTGAATCAGTAAAAATCTACAAAAATTTGGCAATATTTATGTCAATGTAGCCTTTTTGGAGTTTGCGTGTAGACAACTTTTTGTCGAGTAATATTACTCGACAAAGAGTGATATGATCGATGATGTATGATATATGATATATGATATATGATGTATGACATATGATATATGATATATGATATATGATATATGACATATGATACACGATATATGATATATGTGATTATACATATACGATATATAATATATAATTGATTATATATGATCGTTGATTCGTCCACCTGGCTGGGTCCCTAACTGGATTGTTTCCCGCAAAGTGGAGTTCACAGCATGATTTTTCATGCTACATGCGATTTTAATTTCAATTTTACGCTGGTCTATGGTATCAAATTGAAAAATTTGATCCATGATATCAGCCAAATTATAGGTTGAACTGAAATCCGAGAAAAAAACAGCAACTATGGTGGGATCCAAACCCATATCTACCGATTAATGTTCTGTTGCTCTAAACCATTAAGCTCCACAATCACCGATTATTTCTGGCACATCCGTTCAACACCTGTTGGAATTTCCGCGTTACATACTTCGTTGGTCTTTTTACCGTGAAGTGGCCTTCTTTGCCATCGATTGTTCATCGATGGCAAAGAAGGCCGCTCCATGGTATAAAGATCAAAGAAGTATGTAACGTGGAATTTCCAAAATGTGCCGAACGGATGTGCGAGAAGAAATCTGTAGCTAATTTATTCAATCATCGTTGTTGATTTCGATTATCCGTGCTTACTTCATCTGGATTTGGGCAGGTAATTCTTTCCACATCAACAGGAGCGTCAGTTATAACTTCAACTGGAGTTGTAGGTGTTGCATCATCTTCATCACTTGAATCGTCGGTGACTTCTTCTGATGAGCTCGTTTCTATGGTTGCTACGTCTGAAATGAAATAAGTTTTTTTTTTAACTGGAAATATTTATTTCGACTTCAACTGGAAATGCACGAATTGATCCTTTCCATAATTTACATCGTTTGTGATAACTCTAGCTCGATTGTTGCTAGTACTTTTATCTATATCATTTCATTTATCAGTAACGACCTGAACTAAAATCGATACTGTTGTTATTTTGTCTCACTAATGAAATGATGTACCCTTCATTTCTCGCAAAATTCGGAATGTTGTCAAAACTATATGTCGCTAACAGAATGAATGTTGTAAAATAATGCAATTCTAAAAATCTCAAAAGATTAACGAACAAAAAAGAATTCCTCATTCTCATAGTATGTATTATTCATCTTAAAAAAGAAGATTCATCCTTCTTTTGGTCCTATCCAGTTTTGATAAAATTTCCCTGACTTTTTTGAACTCTTTTCTTCAATGGTATAATAAGGTAACAAGAATTATTTCTAGTACTGATCTCGTCCACTAATTTTAATTAAACATACGCGATTTTTATAAGGTTCGTCGTTAATGAAGTTACCTCATCATAACGCTTTCATGTATTAGGAGAATCTAAAAGTCATTCACGCAATACTAGAACTTGCTAAATATTTACTCAAAGAACCCTTTGTGTTTAGTATAAAAGCAAATCGGGAGTACAATAATTGATGAAATATCCATATTTTGCAAAAATTCATAACTTTTCACAAAAATTTTGGGGAAATTTTTTTTTCCAGCAATGTTTTAATAAATGAAAAATTCCATCCGTACCAATTTTCCTTGTTAGCTACAACTTCAACTGAAATCGTTTGTGTAGTTCTTCCTGCCTCAACCGCTATAGAATGATGAATCAAATAATATGGACTATAATGACTTCGAAGTAATTGCTGAATATTGCTTACAAAATGACCAAATGTTGTATTGAATAGAGTGTCTTGAATTGCATGATATTACACAAAAAGCTTATTGAAATAACCAAATGCTAGATACCGTAAGAAAAATTTACAATGTGCAAAATTGTAAAAAAAAGTTTGAGTCAGCCTATTCAAAGTGTTTTTCAGCAGTTTTTTTTCTATAAAAGAGTGCATTCTCTTACGAGAAATAAAAATCACATTTTTTTTACACAGTCGTCGATAGTTTTACATACTTAAATTCTCGAGTAAGGAAGGAATGCATTTTCGAGACAAGAGGAAATTGTATCCTTGTCATATTTGTGAATGGTTGTACACGGAATATTGCTACCTAAATCATTAGTCAGGAAACATATTTGAAGTATGGAATTGAATAAATCTGTGTATTTCTAGATGCTCTTGGTCATTTACCATGTAATATGGTACATACCATTTTCGTTGATTTCAACATGTTTTGCGAAATAAATTTATACAGTTTCGAATTATTTTCGTCAATAAACATACATTTCACTTTAGTACATGTTCACTGGCGGCCAAGAAATTACAAAAATGAATTTCAATTGAAACTACCCCTTTAAGCGATTCGTTCATACGAAATTCGTCGTTTAATGACCAAATTTTGAACTTGAAACAGAATCTCTGCTCACTAAACATGAAATTTGATATTTTTGAAATTGTTTGACATTTTTCCATAAACGACATACGCAATAGCATTCTTAATTTTTTTATTCGGTTTGCCTAACCATGTACACCTAATCATATTTATATCATAAAACGTTAAATTTTACTAAAATTCATAAAAAAATTGTAAGTTAACTACGAGATCTTTCCCTAGAATACGGAAGGTTGGTTTGATGTCATGATTTTTATGCTGATTGTGAATTCTGCCGTCACTTTACATCAAATCTTTGACGTGTGCCTCAAAATTTGTTTCATTTCATAGCATACTTTGGGTACAGGTTGTTAGAATTACTAACATCGATGAATTGCTCAAAAAACAATAGTTTGACCAATAAATGACAGTCGTCTGTTAATTTACCACAGAAACTTCTTTTTGGATCAAAAAGAAAATTTTCTTCTTTCGTATCGATTGTACAGTCAAAGTGTTATAACAATGTAAGGATGAAGTATATTCCTTAACTAGCGTGGAAAAATTTTTTTTTATCGAATCTGAGGTTTGTAATGCGAGCCGAAGGCGAGCGTTGCAATCAGATGAGTTGAACAAAATATCGTCCTTGACTAGTGTGGAACAATTTTTTCAACAACGTGGAGAAATGCGAGTTGAATGCAACTAAAGAGTGTGGAAATGAATCATTTCTCCCACGGCGTTGAACAAATGAATTTTATTTTATTGTGATTCCAAATCCGAAAAAACAAACTGAAAATTGGTGAAAGCAAAAAAAGAACATCAGAACTTCAGAGCGAAAATGCGTTATCAGAAGTTGGGAGGCAACGCAACGACAAAAATTTGGAAGCGAAAAAGCATCAATGTAATGAAAAAAATTTTTTGTAAAAAAGTTTTTTCACAGCAGAATAAATAATTTTAATTTGTTTAACGTAAATGGCTAAGAGGGTCTGGAAAATGTTAAAATAAATCAGAATCAGTTTTGCGTGATGAATTTTTCACCGATAATGCTAAAAATACTTGATTTCTTTTAAACTTCTTGAATTCAAAAATTCTGAGGATTTGAAAACAGAAAAAGACGACCGTTATTTGGAAAATCGATTTCAATCGAACTAATTTTTTGATGGAACATTTTCATCCATGGCAAATGCAAAAAAATTGTTTTTTATGTTAAGTTTTGAATAGCTACAATTTAAGAAAATCAGAAACAGTTTTAAAAGTACAAAAAATTAAAAACAAAAGGAAATTGAATGAGAAACTCATTTTCAAGTGAAACGAATTTCTCAATTACATTTGTTTTACTACCAATAACTAAAATTCAAAAACTGATGTTCAATTTTTGTTATGTATATTGTAATTCTTGACATTTTTATAAACAATAAAAATTAAGAGAGAAGTGCACAATAGTTAGTAATTGTGACGTTCGATGAAACGTAAAAACCACCAATTTTAGTAAAAAATCAAACGACCGTTATCAGAAATGTTTAAAAAAAAAGAAAACTGCATAGCAAATATGAACCATTTTTTTCGAAAGTTTGTTTTTATTACATTTTTGCCACTAATTATGATTTAATGCATTTTCCCTCTTATATTTCGTTGATGCATTTTTGCTTAAAAAATTTTTTTTTCTCTCAACCTCTGATAACGCGTTTTTGTTCTCAAGTTCTGATATTTCGTTTTGCTCTCACCAATTTTAATTCGTTTTCGGAGCACACTTTAAATAGTTCATTTTTTCTATAAGGGTGTCAATTGATTTAGTTCATTATAATATTATATTATTATATTATTGTCAATATTATCAAATTATTTATAGTGCTAAAAAATTTATTTAGAAAATAATTGTCTCGGGGTATAGGTCAAAAATACTGAAAAATCTAGAAAAGTCAAGGCATTTTTGAGAAGCTGGAAAAACAGAAATTTTTAAATATGAAAAAATAACTTATTCGATGAATAAAGCTGAAAGAAATAAACATTAATTCAGGGAATTTCAGTGGATTTTTTTCTTGGCCAATTTCGTTATTTCGTGGTCTTTTTTATTACCCTAAAATTTCAATGTTGAAGCTAAAACCAGTAATTTGTAATCAAAATCGTTCTTATACTCCAATTTTCATGCTTTCATGCGACATATTTCATTAGTTTATAATTGAATGTTTTTATTATTTATTTGAATAGCTATAGACTTTAAACCTAAAAATTTCAATTTTGTAAGTTCTTTCATTTTATATAGTAATGCAAATGTACATTTTTGAATATTATCGTTTGTTAATGTCTTGAGTATTCTAAAATTCACTAAAACCTATAAAATATTCTAAAACTTGATAATTTTCTAGCACTTATTAAACTGTTCTACAATAGTTTAGAAACTTTTGAAATCTTTTAAAATATTTCACAATTTTATACAACTTTCTTGAATATTCTAGGACTTTTTCGATTGCTCCAGAATTTTTTAGACGATTGTAGAATATTCTAAAATTTTTTAAACTCATAAAATATTCTAAAACTGAACATTCTGTACATCACGAAAAATCATTTACCGTTCTAGAACTTGATTAAACACTACGAAACATTTTAAAGATTTTAGATTTCCAGAACCAACTAGAAATTTATACATATTGAAAGAAAAATTCTGTAAATGCCCAAAGTATTCTAGAACATGATAAAATTTTCAGATAAAATTTTTGAAAAGCTGGAAAAATCAAAGAA